>JAOXYI010025746.1:0-13363 GCA_028566495.1 Lithophaga antillarum
AATAGCAGTTTAACATAATAAAAGTACAATTGCATTTTTGCATGTGCAGTTTGTTAAGTAATTACCAGGAAAAGTAACAAAAACGTAGGCTATTGTGATAATAAATGTACTAGAATTAATTAAACTAGTCATTACGGATTCATATTGGTTATGGTAAGTAATTCTCATGAAGAAAGTTGAGAAGTTAGTCATATTTCAGATGCAAAATTATAAATGGTATGAATTTGCAAATGTGCGAGGTTATAAAATAAACATACGAGATAGTATGGTACGCATTGATATCCGTTTTGTTGTGTGTATTTGCAGGTAAGTCATATTGTGTTGTTTGATTGACTAAAAAAAAGAAATGTCTATTTTATTCAACTTTTATTCTTAAAAAAAAAAAAGAAAAAAAAAGAAAACAGTTACACACACCCCAAAAATGTTAAGTATATTCAGGTCTTCAAATTTTGTTTCATTCTAACTTGATATCATAAAGAAATTCAGATTAATATTTAGATAAATTCCATGCTCCTTGAATAATTATTTGTGGTATAATTATCAGTTATCGAGTTGCAGGTCCAGCACTGTTTGCCAGTAAAAAATGCAAAAATATAAAACGAATATTAGTTTAATCTCTGCAATATAAACGTATGACAAACAGATCCGACTTGTAAATAACGTCATAAAATTAAAAGCAATTAAAGAACTTTTTCAATTTTGTTTTGAACGTGATAATCCCGTTTTGGTCTGAGATAAAGACGTTTAGCTCATTCAAGCAGTTTGTATTTTGTTTACAACATTCATGACCTTTAACTTTTTCGTTTTTGAGACAGTAAAATTAAGAATATTTTCGATCATCAGTCGGTATTCTATGATAGTATAACTTACGTCAAGGTTTAAGTTCTGGCTTTTTTTTACATCCGGTTGATTCCTGTTTGAAAACGTTTTCTGTTGTTTCTTTGTCATCAGTCAAATTTCAGTATCCAATACTCCTCTATCTGCAGTTAACGATACTTTATGGCCACATGGTTCGTATGGACTAATGAAAAGTACACTAGGCTGTCCAGGAGATCCTCCACTATGGACAGATGGATACAGAACCCAAGATACTGAAGGAATAAATCCTGTTGAAGATATATCAACTGCTGATCACTTATATGGTAACTTAAGTTTTTGTATCTGAAATAGTTGAACAGTGAAAATAAGAATAAACTGCAATAATGTCGAAGTTACTTTTAAAAGCTGTATATTAAAATTGATATTAGACTAAGCTATGAATAAAAATACTTAATTAGAGGTTTGGATTTGTTGAGGTCTATTGTCACTTTCAGCACTTTTTCAGTTATATCGTGACTACCAAACTTTCTAGGGGAAGAAAGCCCGGACAGCTTTCCAGCTGACTGGTGAGACAGCCAACCTTGGGTAGGTGTCTGGAAACCCTAACACATGAAGTGGCACAAACAGGGCTCTGATCCACGACAGGGGTTTTGGGTAGTGGTCATGAATCGGTGACATTAACAATTTGGACACCTGTAATTAGAAGCAGGATACATAATACGATAGTCTCTGCCAGTCCAGACTTTATCTTCATATGTACAATGTTTCAGAAAACATTCTGGGGGAACTGTATAAATAACCACGATCACACAGGAAAATGTTACCGTGGAAGAGACAAGATGGCGGGACACTGAAAGAACGTGATTTATTTACATACAAAAGTTTTTCAGACTATTCATTGCGAAGTAAAACTATATAAAATATGAAGTTTTTTACATGCAAAAACGCACCATTTATGTTTGAAATGAAGTTTAATTCGTGATTGCGAAAGATTAGAGATTGCTCACAGATTTCGCGATTTTGTCAGGTATCCTGATCTTGAAACGAGCTTGCAGAACTCACACGATTACCAAGGCTAAAAACCAAAGATATATCAATTTAAATCATGTTGTCTCTTTACTTTTCAAAAACCTTCGAACTATTTGACGAGAAATTCGCGTCCAATTAAACAAACTTTTCGAACTGAAAAAAATCCGTACGTCGATATGACATTCATAGTCTGGTTTTATACCTTGTATCGTGAATTGCTTCCATTATCCTTTCTTAATTGTCAACCTTATAGCCTTTAAAGAAAAAAAAATGGTATCTATTATTTAACCGACACCCAAACAATACTCACAGAATAGTTACTTCCTCTTTTTTTACAGGGCCAGTGACTACCTCTGAGATCACAACAGCATTTTGTATGAAAAATGAGACAACGGATGTGCTGCTTGATGAACGGCCGTCATGGCCAATGGGGTCATATTGTATTCTCAAGTCTGGAGATTGTCCAGCTGGTAAATATTATAAAATGGTCTCTCCGTCATAAACATTTCTGGTAAATGCTATAAAAAATAATGGCTCGGTCATATTCCTGGTAAATGTTATAAAATGATCTCGCTGTCATATCATTTGTTTGTAAATATCAAAAATTGATCTCTTATAGAATGATGTCTCGGTCGTATCATTTCGAGTAAATTTTATGAAATCATCTCGCCGTCATTAAATGTTAAAAAATGATCTCGCGATCATATTCATGATAACACTGCTGGGAAATGTTATAAAATGACCCCTCTGCCAGATTATTGCTGGTAAATGTTATGAAATCATCTCTCGGTCGTATCATAGCTGGTAAATATTATTAAATAATCTCTCGGTCGTATCATTGGTGGCAAACGCTATGAAATTATCTCTTGGTTAACACGAGTTGGTCGATTAGTTATAACATTGCAGTGTCTCAACTTGCTACGGATGTATTTTCGTCATCGTAGATCTACACGTGTCCATTTGTATGTACTAACGGATGTTTCCTGAACCTATTTGTGACCGTTGCTACCAGACATGATTTTCGGGTTGCATGATGGGTGATATATGCATAACAGGAAATGCTTTCCCTGTCGAAACACCTGGTCTTATACCATTCTGGAGTTCATGCAATCCGTTATTTGTACACTTGGATCTGTCATCTTCTTCGGTCTCATGAGTTTGAACTGATTTTGGCATACTACTTATATCATTGCTGGTAAATCTTATAAAATGATCTCTCAGTCATATTGTTGCTTATAAATAGAATGAGAAGAATACCTAAGTAAATGTCTATAGAATCATACAACCAGACAACCAGTCGAGACCATTACCAACAAAGGAACAAACACAAACGTGGAAGCAAAAAAACAGAAACAACACGAAAATCTAATGCTAGGACAATAAGAACTCCAAATAAAAACCGGGAAACGTTATAAAATTATCTCTAAGTTATATCATTGGCAGTAAATGTTATAAAATTATCTCTTGGTTATATCACTGCTTTTAAACGTTATAAACTGATTACTACGATTTTTGTGCGCGATTACCTTCTGAAATTTAAGTGATACATTTGACCATACACACCCATATACTGTAAAAGTACTATTTTTCGCAGATTCCAATTTTCGCGCAATACTGTGTATTGATAGCGGTTATAATTTTTCACGATTTAATAATTACTCTAGATAAAAAAACTATATATTTTTTTTGTAGGGAATCATTTTAGTGGAAATTAGGCTGCCGCGAAAATAGCAAGAATTAAAACACCGAAATATCAATACTTTTACAGTATGCTGTCCTCATTGGCCTTGCGTTGTAAAATCGTGGTAAAAGTTCTAGGTAATGCAATATGTATACCAAATAATCGTTGAAACTTGATTTTAACTTGTGTTTGGAAAAGCCTTTATCAAGGTCAAATGGAAAGCCAAGTAATACCGTCGCCTTTCAGCACAGTACTTGATAACAACGTGGTTCAAATTAACGTATACTTCGTCATTTTGAGTTAGAAAACACTTTACCAATATATACAATAGTTGAAAGCCTGTGTTTTTATCTTTGTCTTCACATATATACACACGTAATTCGTGCAGATCCTTGCAATCATTGCGAAAACAAATACGGGATGAGGCGTTTTAAACCATATACACAAAGGAGCGGAGATTTTAACATCGACAGGGCTTAGCTTTAGAGACATAAGGTTTTAAAGATATTAGACTTGATCCATTTTAATTTTTGTTGATCTTTTGATTTGTTAGTATATATACTGTTGCAATCTAGTCACGTTAGAAAAACAAGATACAGGTTTCCAGTACAATAAACAGTATATTTGAGAAAATGACTGTCAAACAACTTCAGCCTCTTGCATTTAAAGAGATTGTCAACTCCCGGATTCTGCTAAATTTGCATGGTGACGCCAGATCTTTGCATATACGTTTCTTTCATAACATCGACAGAAATTAGGATTTAGAGAGTCTTATGAACAAAATTTACAACTATTCTAGATTTAGAGTTGATGAAGGAGTTATATCCATTAGAAGAAATTAAAAAAAAAAAGAAAAAAAAGAATACTAGAGTAAATAAAAATACAGGAAAAAGCGTTTATTTAATAAAATGTTGTTGACTGTATGATGATGTGAAAACTTTGACATATGAAGTTTTCATAAGTATTTGAACTCAACCAATATATACCTGACCTTCAACCTCCTTCCTTCTAAAAAATTACAAATTGAATATTTTCTATCAAATGCCGCACGGTACTTGAAGTATTTCAGTATACTTCCCTCTTTTGCTGAATGATATTACTTATTAATAATGGACTATAATTTTTAAGGTCAGTATTCATGTGTACACCACCCATAATTGTTGCTTCTATGAACACCTTACAGGATTTTCGTCTGGTTTTATCACGTGGGATGACGAAGACTACACCAATACCAATAGGCTGGGTGGCTCTGTACCGGATGGTGAATACACTCACGATACAACCACTATATACTACTGCTGTCGGTAAGTATTAATACAGGATGTAAGTTCAACCGTTGTTAAATTTATATTATTGGTTAAATTTGTCATTGTTAAACAATTTTGTTATGATTTGCCTAATATCTTTCTCAGTAATATCTTTTTCTGAATGTAATTAAAGCAGGTTTGGTTAGAGAGGAAGGAGAAGACTTGTGACCAAACTGACTAAGGTACTCTTAAAGTTGCATATCACGAATACTTGTCACTCATCGCCATAGCTATGATCAATTGATTCTACAACATAAAAGTTGGTGGCTACGAACTTCTGGAAAATTGCTAAAACGTGTCAAATGCCATAAAAAAGAGTAAAGAAATGTACTTAACAAACAAGCAATCTGTTAGCCTATCATCTTGCAATTTCATTTCATCGTGGTTAATTTGTACTTCACTGCGACCAACATGAACCAAAACTGCATCTTAATATGATATAGTCCTTTCAAGGACATAACATATACGTATTAAATCAAATTAATTTTTTTTTCAGCCGACTTTGATGCAGTTTTTACAAGTGAATTCTTTGGTGCAATATCTTTCAGCACTGCGTCAGATTTTACTTATCTGTTCTTGTTTTTTTAAGATACAAGAGCCCAGGCAGCCAGTTGATTTATTTTTGTAAGGAATAGGATTTCAATATTTTCTGATTTTAATTCAGTTTTTTCATCGTTTTATTCCTTCACAAAGCCTTTCAGTATGATGATAACAGGTTCACCTAATTTATATCGTCTTTGAAGTGCAAATGATCAAGTGACCACTTTTCAATTTCGTGTTCCTTTAAATCTATCATTTACATGAATATATTGACGATTTTACATTATTGTATGCTCATTTGGATTACATTATTACAAAAGTACATGTGTTATATTTGTCTTTATGCTGCGGCAGCATTATGCTACTGGGCGGATTCTTTCCTTCGACATATACTTTTTATGTAACAGTCATGAGATCGATCGCGGTAATTGTTTGCCTTAATCTATTTGTGATCATAAATGATTGAGCACAAACTTCATGTTACCATCAGCAGACTTTTACTTTATAATTAGCCGAAATAATCTTTTTTTCACTTGAAGGAACGATAGCCTACTGTCCACTCCAGTAACACTGCCAACAACTACACCATTTGTTCTCTTGAAGAAAGGCTCTTCATGCCAAACTGTTTTGGGGATGACAGTTACTGAAGAATGGATCATTTGGGAAACAGAAGGAGTTAATAATGATGAAAAGTTTAGTGGAAGTTATCCGAAATTGGAAAGAATCACGACAGATATAGCAATTAAACTTTTCTTCTGCTATTACGATTAACATAAAATATAAGGCATCATAAAAATTGTGTCTAACAGGTGACATTTAGTTCCCACAAGGAGTTGGAAAATAGTAGAAAAAAGTTTCTCAACGATATTTTTACATGTTTTATGGGTTTTGTTTTTCATTACGGAGATCTATAGAAGTAATTACAGGACATATTTCATAGGTTGTGGTAATGTCTATTTACAGTTATAATGTTAACGTATTATCTGGTTCTTATAGATACATTTTCTGTTTTGCTTGATTGGGCGCAGTTAACTTTCTGATTTGAATATGGATTGCTCTACTACAAAATACGTAATAATTGAATATTTGTCATGTTCGTTGACATTGAAATTTAATTATCTAATTGATCTTATCAATACGTGTTCCTTACAAACAGTAATATCTGGACATTCAATTAAGAAATTAAGATCCCACGTGAACTACTTATTATATATTAACTGACATAAACTCATCTTGTAGTCTAAACCAGATCATGTTAAATTGTTTTTACAAAACAACTTGTACATTTGGAAACAATTATCGGATTGTTGATGAAACTAGCATAAAAACATGGGTTGTAAAATGCTAAGTTTTTATTTTTGATTCAGGCAATTTGAAGATAAGGTCTAAACTGAGGACAGGAACAGTACTATCAGTTTTAATGATAAATGGTTTTTACTTACTAAAATGACCTCATAATTTCTTACCAAATTCTTCTTTACAGTACTTTGTTACAGTGGTTATATAATAATTAGCAGATGTAAATATGAATCACAATTGTTAGAATATCATTACTTCTACGAATAAAATCATGTACAGTTACAGGAAAATCTGCAGATAAAAACAAAAATTCTGAACAATCGGTATATGTATACAGTTAAGGTACAACGATAGTATTAGAAGTAAAGACAACAATAGTAAGTTAATTTTTTTTTCTTTTCATTTCCACTACAAAAATAACACTGGAATGCATATTCATTTCCAATTTCGCGGATTAGGACAACAATGGCATGACAAATTCCCCTTTGAGCGTGCAAATTACCGTCAAGCATCTTTATTTCTTTCTGTTTGGTCTGCAGTAAATGCAGATTTTAAGGATTGTTTTCCTTAAATACAGACTATAATTTACTGAGAAACGTCCCGAAAAACTTTCACTATTATCTATCATAAGCATATTTCATACCATTTGATTCAATAAAAATACTGAGTACCTACTCTGGTCCTTGTAAATTGTTGAACAGAATTCGCTGTCGTAGCTCAAAGCGTCTTGAAAATATAACATTTAACAAATACAAAATATAACTGTTTAAAAATCAACTGATTCTCTGTTGGATTTAAATGACCATTAGTTTTCATTTTTTATTAGAATTTACGATATGAAAACAAGTTGTTGATATATGGTGGATCCCTCGAGGGGTATTACAATGTACTATCATGGTTGTGTGTCACATAAGCTCGTACTGTTTTTTTGGGGTACAGTTTTGCAGTTTCACTATATTTGGAGAGGCAACCGCTTTGGGAGTTTCGAAAATTGACAGATATATGGGAAGGTGATGTAAAAAATGTAAGTATTTCAGGACAGCATTTTCATCGGGTCTGCCCCTTGGACGTTGTTTTGGGGATTATTTTGCTAGATTTGCCTTATGACAAGTCTACGAGTCATACCAATAACAGTAATTTGTATTGATATTATTTCTACAACTTCATATTAGCTTTCAGAGATTTGTAAACCATTTAAAATATTTAAAAGATAATGTCATTGAAAGGTTATTGCTGAATAATTATTCTGAATACACTCATAAGTTACATATTTTTTAAGGTCAAAATCTTTCCATTAGCATATTTGTTTTAAAATTAAATACAGGATAAAACTCAACAGCTTTTAGCGCAATTCACTGAGCTACTGTTATTAAACTGAATGCCACTATACGTTTAACTTTCATATATTGTTTCGTTTGTAGGGTACTTTCATATATTGTTTCGTTTGTAGGATGAAATCAAACGTGTTTAAATTTTTACAAGGAAGATATTTTTCCCTAATAAGTTCTTTGTAAAATATTCAAGTTTTACTCTTTATACCTTTTATAGTTGAAAAATAACCATTGGTACCCCATGTTTGTTTCCTCATCCTAACAAAATACTTTCACACAAAAATGCATCCCGGTTGGCGTTTATCCTGCCCTGTACTGGTACATTTTACTATGACCTTAAATCAGACAAACGGTATTTAGCAAAGTCTAGACGACGATCAACGTATGGTGTTTTTATTTCAAAAGATCATATTTTATATCAAACTGACATATTCATTTATATAACGAAAATACCAATGCTGTGAACAATAATAACAAAAATAAAACTGAAATTTTATATAGTTACTGATTGTTTAATACATTTAATAAAATACTGAATTAAAATATACACAACACATATATATACATAACATATACAAATAGGCACGAACAGTGTGAAAAAGACAAATATCAACTACAGGTGAGCATTTGCAAATGTTTCATTTGTTTAAAACCTTATATGCATATCATTATAACATTTCTGTTCAACTATTGCAATTATTGGTGTTATCAACATTTGAACCTAAGCTATATGCTGCTAAGTTCGCAAGTAGAGTGACAAATGTTTCCAACAAAGCATCGCATACTTATCGTATAGACTTTGATATTAAATACAGTTGAATCTCGTTGTTGTGAACTCGGTTGTGTCGAAAATTCGGGTGACTAGAAATATTCCTGTGGTCTCTCCACAGAAATTCATGTATTTTTTACAAGTAAGACAAACACCCAAAACACAAAAACGAACAAATTTTACAATCACTTGTACAGAACTAAAGCACAAATGGGGCTTTATTGTCGTTTTTAGGGTCATTGCCTACTGCGAAAAAATATTCCTCCGCAATCGGGCAAACTCCCTTCCATGCTTGCATAATGTTACTCCTCCTAAGTCGAAATATTGATACTTTGAATTTTGGCCAATTAACTTCACGAATACGAGAGTCAGTTGTAATTAGATTCAACTTTGGCTATATGTAATCGCTTAATTGGTTATACAGTGGCTCAAATCCACAATGCTAATCTGCTTATTAAGCAAACGCATAGCAAAAAGCAAGTGATAAAGAAATATATCTTGAACTTATCTACTGTTCTAGATAATACAGTATTTCTCCCTAGTATATTGAAAATGATTTCACATTTTGTTACACTGGAAGCAATTGTGGATCGTAAACAGTATATAATGTGGTTTGGGAGGTATTACTAGGTAAACTCGAATTACAGAAGTATCGCAGCGGTCTTTTCTCCAGATACAGGGACTACAATGAAAAACATTATTATGGTAGTTTTATAAAGTTTGGCTAATGTAAAAATTATAGGTTAAGATGAAAAGACTTGGTAATTCACTTAATATTTTGTATCGATCTCCTGCACCAAGCCATAACTATCTGAATTATAAATTTCAAACAGGAATAACAGCTCAGTATTTAGTAATGTATCACTTCACTGTACCTAGCCAGTGTTCAATTTCCTACCCGGTATGCATTCCCCTCGCCAGTGCGTTATAAGTTAAGGACAACGATGAAACCTTAGGCAAGTAAAGTTTACAAGTTGCAACTCTTCTTCGCAATTATGATTTGCCATTACCTAATAACCTTTTTCTTCTAGTTCAGTTGATCTTGACAGATCGGAGACCTAAACTAGACTGATTATCAAATGAATTTATGAAGCCTAGAATCAAAAATAATATCTACCATTGGCTAGATTTTCAGACTAACACAGGATAGGTTTAATTGGTGATTCAATTATGTGAGAATGATGGAGGGTCCAGATAGCCCTTATATACATAATTTTTCGCAAAAGAACGTCTAATCTATTTAAACCAAATAACTAAAATGTAGAAACAGTTCAAATATTACCCGATTCTATCGTAAAACAATCAATAAAATGAATATAACAGAAAGGTTCAGTCAAGAAGTGATCACAACGAAATATCTCTACTTCAGTAAAAACCCAAGGGAATAAAAATTAAAAAAAAGGACGAAAGAAATATATACTAACTAAGGTAAATTTGAAAAGTATTTCGTTAATACACGTAAATTATAGTAGTTCTGACGCAAAATAAACGGAAAGCTTATCAGCAAGCTAAAACGATTTCGATTCACTATTCAATATCGTGCAAAACATATGAGGAGCCAATTTACCAATATTGCAGCTATACTGCATAGGGCAAAGTTTAAATGTTACGGTCGCTCACAAATTGGGAAGATTCACACGGAATTTCCGTGTCTCAGCTGGTTGCAGACATGCTTTTTGTTATCATGCATTCATTTTTTTCTTTATACTTGTACACATACTTTGAGAATTACTGCTTAACAACTTGAAAATTGATAACTTTCTTGGTAGGCGCTTTTCATGGGCTAAGGATAAAAGCAATCTGATAGGGATGGCCAAACATCACAAAAAATACAGCCGTGCTGCACAATTTACAATCATTATCTTCTTTTTTAACGTTTTGTCCTATATACTTTGCGAACATATCATATTAGCATAGGTAGTGATAAATTCAATCAAATTCACTACTTTAGCTGAACAATAGTTTAGATCAGTATAGCCTGCCGACTGCTTTGTTTTTCATCTCTCAGCTGATTTTATGTAGTCACATGTTTTGTATTACTGCAGAATGGACTGATCTACAGATGTTTTAAGTAGCAAAAATATCAACTTTCCGGTAATTTTTTTTAGAGTCAAGATAAACTGCAAGTCTCGATTGCTAAAAGTTCTTGCGATAGTCATACTTTTTACAGAAAACATAATTCTGTAAAAGGGTCAATATATGATGTAATATCCAAAAGTACCCACAGTTTTGGAATGTTCAGAGATCATGGTTATGCGTGTCAAGTAAATCGCAAACCTTCTATAGTTATATTAATAACATTCACAAAGATACTTACATCAGTGTTATGTCCCTGTAAAGGTATAGAAGTCAATTATTTACCGTCAGCTGTTCTGTCTGTATCAGTAAGATTTTGTTCGTTACCCTACCTTAATTTCTAAGTGTAAAATTATAAAGAATAGTATGAAATCAAATTTCGACAACACTAATCAGAAATAAAAAAATAAACGTACATTTCCATCGCTGAATTCTGATGACGAGTTTCTTTTTTTCACAAATTGTCCATCTTACAAAGAATATACGAATCACATTTGTTTGATTTTAAATAGCACACGTGTTTCCTTCTAACTGGTTAACCAATTGAAACGTGGACAATTGTATACAGCAATCCGTAGATCTTTTACGAAAAAAATATATTGATAAGCGATATTATATTTAGTTCACATTTAATGAAATTGAAAAATATACGTATCGTACGGCTGTCCTTCATGCACATATAAATTTATCTCTACAGTCAAAGTTTATTTGAAAAAGGTTTAATTTCAAAGCCTAAAAAGGAAAATAAATACCAGATTATTTTAAATTACGAAGCATAAAGTTAACTTTTCTGCTATGGAAGGATAGACAACTCTCATGCAAACAGCTGCAGACTGTGGGCTGATATCAGTTAAATCTTTATTTTGTCAAAGCGCAAAACTAAGAAAATTCACCCAATGTACAGAATATCGAATATTTGATGAATAAACTTTGACAAAGATATTTCGAACATATTAAAACAACAATTTTCACCTGTATGAAAGGCAACAGTCACTAAAAGGAATGTAGATTACTATACAAAATTTACCTGTATTTAATCTCTGGTTTTTTTTTATTTCATTATCAACTTCCTCAGAAAATCTTTAGTTTGGAAATCATAATCTATTATAGATTGCACTTTCAATTTAGATCGGATTATTATAAGAACATTAAAATGATAACTAAATACACAAGGGATAGCATACGTCATTTTCTTTTTCAGCAACTATCTCTTTATTTGCAAAGAATTTTTTTTCTTCTGAATAAACAATTTCAGTTCTTTTTTTTCCCCAAATAATGTTTAGCGATTTAGTTGCTGGACATTCGTTAAATGTTGTCCGAGACTACTTGTGTAGCCCCATCACAGGAAAGTATATAAAAAAAACCTTTGGCACTATGATAGATACAGCGTAATTAATACTGTAAGTTTTAGCTTTTTGCTTCAAGAAGTGTGAGAGTAGTCACGGGGCAATTGCAAAATTTGACTGAGGCCATCTGTGTAGCCCAAATCAAGAGGAGATATCAAACCCCCAGCACAATCTTCACATATAGTATAACTATCCAAAGTTTCAGTTTTCTATTTCACGAAATGTAACATAAGTTGTAGGACAATCGCAAAATGTGGCCCGAGGTCATCTGTGTATCCCTACCCACTAATAAAATTCTGAAACGTTCAGTACAATCTACGCAAATAGAGTAGTTATTACTTCAAGTTTCAGTTCTCTATTCTTAGCTGCGGGACAAACGGAAACTCTGGCTTAAGAACACTTTTGTAGCTCAAATAAAAATACCGAAATCCACAGCACAATCTTTAATATAATGTAATTACCAACACAAGTTTCATTTCTCTATTCCAAGAGCTGTGAGAGTTGTTGCAGGACAACCGCAAAAGTGAACTGATACCACCTGTGTAGCCACACCCAAGGGGAAGATATCAAATTCCGAGACCTTTGATACAATGAATATGTATAGTATGATTATTATGCTTGGTTTTGGTTCCCTGCTTCTTGTATCGTGAGAATAGTTGTTGGACAATTGTAATATGTGGTCTGAGGCCACTTATGTAACCCCATCTCAGGGGGAGATATGAACATTCGGAAATCTTGGGTACAATTTATACATATAGTGTAATTATTATCCCAAGTTTCAGTTTTCTGTTATGTAAGAGTTGTTATATGAGAACAATTATTTTAATATGAAATTGAAACTTTTTTCAATGTCTTCGATGTGGGTTTTTCAAAGTGCAATCACTTATTTATCATAAACTGTAAAAAAATGAACGGTAACATTTTGATTTAAGAATTTTCCCCAACATGAACCTAAATTGTTAATCAGTTTGGACAGCTGTACATATGATTTTGCATATTCAATCCAATAAGCATACGAAAATACCAACAGAGCAGTGACAATAAATATTATTTTAAAAAATGCATGAAAATGAATGATTTAGAAAATACCTTTTTTTTCATACCGAACTACTGTTTGACCGTGAGTTTTAATTATGAGATACATTCAGTGCTTATCACATAAATAA
>JAOXYI010025856.1:0-13357 GCA_028566495.1 Lithophaga antillarum
TCTTGTGGAGTTTGCTTTTTTCAAGGCGTAAAATACTGTTTTGATTGTGATATTTCCATACCGTTAAATATTTTGAACTTAAAACTATAAAATTTCTTACATTTGAAAATACCACCCATTACTATTGTTTAAGTTTAAAATACATTTACTAGTATTTAAAATTTTCACCCACAAGAAAAATTGTATTCCCAATATGATAAGACTGTAAGCAATTTAATAAAATCTCGTCAAAAGATGTCACCTCCATTTCCTTAGACAACACATTTTGATCTGTTTTACATTTCTACCAAATGTTGAGAAGAGCAAAGTATATTAGGGTAGTACTATAATTAAAAACAGTTATTGAAGTGAGGTTTAAAGACAGTAAGTAACCAGTGCATCAACAAATCATAACTATATTTTCTTTAAAAATATCATTCAATTGGTTCAATGCCACTGCTGGTGGACTGTTAGTTCCTGAGGGTATTAACAGCATAATTGCTAGTACTTCGGTGCTGGCATGAAATTACTTGGATACTTCATGAAATTAAGTGACGAGAAAAAATTGTTAAAATTGGATTAAAATTTAGGTTTATTCCTCGTGCAAAGGTATCTTTAGCTGGTTTTCGCTGTACATTTTGGTAATTTTGGGTTGTTTTTGCTGTATACATTTTGGTAATTTTGGGTTTTTGCTGTATACATTTTGGTAATTTTGGGTTTTTGCTGTATACATTTTGGTAATTCGGTTGTTTTCGCTGTACATTTTGGTAATTTTGGGTTGTTTTTGCTGTATACATTTTGGTAATTTGGGGTTGTTTTTGCTTTATACATTTTGGTAATTTTAGTTGTTTTCGCTGCTCTTCAACATTTGATTTTCTTTAGAATTCCAACTTTTTGTTTCAAGCACCACTATTAAGATATAATTTGTTGAAATGTGCATTGTGCGTCAAATTAACTGGATATCTTGTGATAATGTATTTGTTTTTTTTTCTATCTCCAGCAAGATGCATTAAAAACTAGTCTATTTACACCTTGTCGACGCACATGGTCTGAAGCAATTCTGCAATCCCAGCTATTTGTAAACTTCCATCTGTCATCTTCTTTAGACTCACGAGTTCGAACTGATTTTGGTATACTACTTTTAATATATATTAAGATTCATGCTGAATATTAAGGCGCTAGCATGAAATTTACTTTTATAATAATTTGTTATGAAGTTTCCAGTCAATAAAAATTTGATATTGTATTAAAACTGGAGTGTATTGGTGCCTTAAAAGTGTCCTTAGATGGTTATTGGCTTTAGTATATGACGATTTTCGATGTTTTTCTTTAATATTTGATGCTTTTTGGCATTCAAAACATAGCATTGAGCACTACTAACGGGACAAATCATGTAGATATGCTTTAATATTGGTACATTCTGATAATGTATTTTAACCGCTCGGCTAGTTTTACTGCTGGTGGATTGTTACTCCCCGAGAGTTTCACCAGTCCAAAAGCTAGTACTTGTCGTCATGACATTTATTTATAATGGAATTTCCAATCAATGGAATATCCAACCGTATTAAAAATTAATTACAAAAATACTCAACTGTTAGTACCTATCCAGGGATCAAAGAGGAAAACTAAATTAAACTGGCAAAACCCCAAAATTCAGTCCGGGTGCTCAATAGATAGTACTTGGATACTGTGGGTGTCTTGACCTTTAATAGTTTGTACACTTTGGATTTTCATATATTTGGTTTAGGCCACCACTGATAAGACGAACATTGCAGAAATGTGCTTATAGTGCTTTAACCCTGGTATCTTGTGATAACGTTTTTTTTTTACAATAGGTCAATTTTATTTCCCTAGAGTATTATCACCCTAGATGGTAGTACTTACATTCTGGCCTGAATTTACTTTGAAACGTTGTTACGAAATTTCCATTTAATGAAATTTGAAACTGAATTAAAACTGCTGTTTATTTCCGACTTGCACAGGTATTCTTAGATGTTTTTGGCATTTGAACATTTGGACTTTTTGCTCTTGAGTCATTTGATAATCTTTGGCTTCGACCACCACTGATAAGACATAAGTTGTTGAAATGTGCATTTGATTAAATATAAATAATGTCGGTATGATAATGCAGTACCAAACTGATCATATACTTAGGAAAAAATTAGGCATATGTCGTAATTGTTGACACCTGGTTAAAATTTCAGGAAATCGTTCTAAACCACTGTGTCCATCTAGTATATTTAATCTCAGTTTTATCAACAACAATGGTGTGAACTGCACACGGTATACCTGTTCTTAAGTTTTCATGATTTTGAGATTAGACGAGCAAAGTATGCATCTTTTTCTGAAAGTAATTTAATCTTAAAAATAGATTGCGGAAGAGAATGCTCATAAAATCACACATCCATAGCACCAGACAAGAAGGGATCAAGCATAAACACAAACGTGGGAGCAAAAACAGATACAACACTGGAAAATAAAGCTAGGACAATACGAACATCCAAAATAACCGGAAATGATATCAGGTCCTCCGGAAGGGTAAGTATATCCTCCTCCACATGTGACTTTCAACGTATTGCCTGTAACAAGTCGCAAATCTGGTAAGGAGAACGGGTAATGGCAATGATGCAGGAAACATATCCTTAATCGTCTGTGATACGGACACTCCATAATGGTCAACCAACTCGTGATGGCGACCATAAAATTTTCGAAGTGATGACATTAATTTGGGTTTGACGTAGCCTTGACTGAGTAGCTTTCATGACATTAATAACCCTCTGTCTAGAAAGTCGCTGTGTACACAAGCCCTACGACAGCGGGTAAACTGAAAAATAGACCATACGACGGCGACGCTGATATATTGCTACTTAGAAAACGGACGTTCAAAATCGGACAAGCGCATAGTCATCACGTTTGTCATATAGTTTTGATATAAACCGTCCTCTATTGTCTATCGATAGATATAAATTTAAGTAAGACTTAAATGCATCTGTAGTGTCCTTAATTTCAAGCTCATTGGTGTAGATAAGATGCATATTTAAGTAGTTGTTAGAACGACTGCTGTTTAATGATAAGACATAATCTATATAACGGAAGCTAAAATTAAAGGAACGAGCAAACCTGTTATCTTTT
This sequence comes from Lithophaga antillarum, assembly GCA_028566495.1. Taxonomy (NCBI): domain Eukaryota; kingdom Metazoa; phylum Mollusca; class Bivalvia; order Mytilida; family Mytilidae; genus Lithophaga; species Lithophaga antillarum. Next base: position 3,112 of record JAOXYI010025856.1, read on the forward strand.
AGGATTTAAAATGTATTCCTCTGCAACTTGAAACATTTGGTAAAGCAATCTTATTTGGTGCTGTGATTTCAGTTGTTATTACTATTGCTTCAAGTGTTACTATAACGTTGATGCTACTAAAGTAGGAATATTTCAATTAGAAAATGATAAAATCTAAATATTTTTTACTCTTGAAAGATAGGCGAAAGTCGTTAGTAAAAAAATTGTTCAGATTTAGGTGATCAAGCCAAAAATGGAATAATTCAGTATCTAACCTTTGTGGTTAACACTGCATACATGTGGGAAAAACTACATTTTTACACCAAAATCAGAGAAAAATTCTCTGTTTCCAATTTCTGAATCGCTTTGGTGATTTGAATGAATCAAATACTTAATCCATCTATTGTCCACTCACCCCATCGTCCGAACGCTTGTACTGTTTGGCCATTTAAACCTTTTGTCTGACAGTCCATTGTCTTTCTCTACTGACTGTGCCAATATAGGTAAACATCATTCAGACGCTTTATATCTGATGCACCAGATCTGGGAGAAATTTGGTTTTTCACCTGTGTGCAGCTTTAATGCATATTGATTTAAAAATGTATGTAACCGATTTAAAATGGTTCCATAATACTAGACAAAACCCCAATTTCCATCGTCTATCTTTAATGGTTAAAAAGTTTAAAAAGTTAAAAAGTTATCTCGATTTCCCGTTTTCTAATTGAAAAATTATTACTTTACATGAAACAATCATTGAAACAGAATTTGTTTTGAAAATGGATTTGGGAAAAATACCGTGCTTATTTCATTTACTAGTAAATGATCTAGAAAACATATCATCTGACTGTTTCATCAAATGTCAAGAAAAGCTTTGATGAATTAAATCAAAGTAGCTAGCATTTATTCAGGTGTACGGTTGTCTGATAATATTAAATTGCACAGTGGTACTATCCGATTCTGAAGAAAAAAACTACCGACCGAAATATTTCGGTATCAATGATAAGACCGTACAACAGACCGATAAAATTATCGGTTCACGTCATTAAAATATTTTAGATAAAGTATAATTGTTTGTACATGTATATAACTTGATCATTTTATATTTTCTGTGTGAATCTAGATGTAGCAAAATAAATAAATAGTCTTCGTGTGTTATATGATATTTTTGGAATAGCCTCTATAGTTCTGATCGTGATTGTTGCAAAAAACTGTTTTTAACTGGTATGAAAAATCAAATATAAAATTCAGCGGTATGTGATTCTTATCCATGCATTTTACTGAATGTAAACATTTCAGCCTTTCATAGATCAAAGGAAGAGTCAATATATTTGTATTAGTTACATGTACTTTCCACGTGATATCGCGATTTAATTAAATTTTTGCACATGTAGATGTATTTGGTAAACTATAAACTCTTGTATACTATTTTTGTTTCTAGCGACATTAGAGTACTTTTAACACCAGGCAATGGTCGAATACTTAGTATCTGCTCTTGAATATTCTTCCGTGCGTAACAAACAAAGTATGTCCAAGTAAACTTACTTGGGATATTGAAGCGACGTGAATTAATCACCGGTATTAACCCTTTAATAGTTAATCGTTCTGTTGAACATTCTGACCGTTAACACTGGTAAGAAATTTCGCTTGTGATTTGAGAAGTGAAGTAAATGATAGCCAACAAAATAAAAATATATATCTGTCACAATCTTTTTTTTTCTTGGAATTTCTGGGAATACAGTTTTTGTACTTTCTGCTCCATGAGTATTTCAAACAAAAAAAAAAAAAAAAAGAACTAGAACTGTGCATATCAAAATTACAATTACAGAAAAACAACAGGACATACATTTTTGTATTATTTGTAATATAAGACATGAAATATAAGACACGTGTATAACCTCCGGCACAACAATTTTGACCTAACAGTGTTACGATGGTCGTCACACATAAAATAATGAACTGTGTATAAATTTCAGACAGTGTGTGACATAGATCATTTGATTGATATATTGCGTCTCATTTCTTAGTAAAGCGGATCTTCTAACAAATCAAAATAATATTTAAAAATGTATGTGTGATTCATTTGGATTTCACTTCTTGGTTAACCTCCTCGTCTGAAGTTCTAGAGATTGAGGTTCAAATCCCAATGAGGTCAAACCAAAGACGTTAAAGTGATACATGTACTTCCTGCTTCTCCAGTTAACACGCAGCATTTAGAAGTTAGAACACGGACTGGTCAGACATGGAGTCATCAGCAATGCTTTCAAGTAGAGTGGCATGTCTAACTGCAAAATGTTTCTTCAAAGGGCTAGTACCATCCAAATCAGCGTGTTGGTCTAGTAGAAAGCAGACGTTACACACGTACCACACAGTATGACATTGTCCACGGCATGATATATAGCTGAAAGAGTGCTGACTTGACGTTAAGCAACAATCACTCACTCACTGGATTTCAATTAGTTTTCAGGATTCAAAAACCTTATTCCAAAGCATAAGCAAGTACTATGTATAACTCAATATAATTCATACGGCCAGAAATTTTGTTTTCATAAGTATCACTGCGACTTCGTCTGCAAATGTAGTCTGCGTATAACAGTGTACAATGTAGCTCTTTCTCTCGGAATACATAAAAATCATATTTTCTCAAAGACAATTTCTCACGGGATGATGTATATCCCTCTCAAAAAATACGATGTTTAGAAGATTATTCATGTAACACTTCACATTTCTTTAATCACAAGGAGAGATGGAATTACTTGTAATTATTTACAAATATTTAAAAAGTGAGTGCAATGATGGAAACGAGAAAGAGTAACATTTTAAAATATACTTTTAATGTATACTCCTCCAGTCTTATAAATTACCTGACAGTTGAATAGGAGATTATTTGTGAATTAATGCAAATGATATACATGTATAAAATATATTACCAGAGTAAAACATGTTCATTTTTTTAAAGAAAGGAAAATTTTGCTTTTATCTTATAAACAGTACACAAAAAAGATAAAAAAGTTTTTTCCTTGACAGCTTTTAAAATGATGAAAAATATATTCCCCTATATGCTAAATGTAACTAAACTATCATATAGAAAAAACTTAATAATTTGAAATGTCTTAAATAATAATTTCAGCTTATTTTTAAAGATGAAAATATTCAATGTGTCTGTGTAATGTCACTGGATTGTACTTTAGTTGGGCTTTTTCTGGACATCCAAAATTTTAAATCAATAAAATTATTCCAAAGCTACCGTGCCATACAGAACCCGGTTCTCCAAATCTGTTATGCCTAAAAACGATATACAAACCTCTCTACCAGAATCTCTGTTAAACAAAACCAATATTTAAAACATCCATGTAGCGCTCGTATGAAAAAGGTTAAGAAGTTAACAGTGCTTAATACTCAGTAGCCGGAAATTTTTACTTGATTATTCATCGTTAAAAGAATGAGTAACAACAGATAAAATCGGATGCATTCACAATTGAAGACACGAAATTATAGAGACATTTCTGTATGATGATGACAGTAGTGTTTGACTACCATTGTTGGTCTCGCCCCGATGAATATTTTTCTATATTTCATTGTTGACAAAACAAGAGCTCGGCAGTGTATTTCATGGATGAAAAACCAACAACAACTCGACGTTCTTGATTCACAGAGGGAAGTATAAAGAAATGCAATAAAAGGGGACTGAACACAGCATGCCAGACTGTTGGATGTAGCGACGTTATTTTATCACCAGACTGTATAAAGCATATGCATCCTCAGCTGATAGTAATTGCCCCAAAATGGATGATGAATATGTTGATATCCCTGGCTAAAGCATATAACGAAATGATATCATAACAATGGCTGGTATTGTAGTACTAGTTGTATGAATGAATTTTACTAATCTAAAAATGATGATTTTTTCTTACAGAAGTAATGAAATCAATTTGTATGGTGCAGAATGTTGGTTAGTTTTTGTGTCATTTTCCTATTTCTAACCAGTCTGATTACCAGCTCATAGGTTTTGGGTGACAAATAAACATTAGGCCAATCCCCTACAAAATGCTCTCTTTGGTACCTATATGAATACGTAAGTAAACAATGCAAAAAGTAATAATTAAGTCTGTCTGTGCATGCATAATAAAGACAAGCAACGTTTTAGTCGATTTCAGTCAATTTATTGATCTTAAAAATGTATAAACTGCAAGCTCCATCAGGGTCAGATAACTCGTAAAAGGATAAAGTGAAAACAATTACATAAACATAGGTTCAAATCTAATTCTTAGCAAAACCATACATAACTCAAAAAATGGGTGAAAAATTATTTTAAAGATTGCTTTACGTAGAAATAGTATTGGCATCACAAGACAACGAAAATAAGAAAATTTTCCTATAAAACCTAGGCCAGACACAGATCGTTTAGACGACATCGTGCCGTCAATCAATATAAAAATAAAAATATAACGATGTAAAACGGGAAACACAAACTCTGGCAGAAAAATAAAACTGGGAATGATACCTGATGCATCAATCAGGTAAGCGTCTCATGCTCTGATACACCCATGCGGGGAAAAAATTCCACGAAAGTCTTAGTTTTTTCTCTAGCTGTTGTTGACATATGGTTAAAGGGCTGAGTTTACCTACTGATTCATAAATAGGTATCACGATCATACAAAATTTGTAACTTCCGAAAGAAGATATGCAAATTGTGTGACTGAAAAAAACAAATCTGAAATTCAGTCTGACAAGAAAAGTAATGTTAATTGAGCTTGTAAAATATAGCTTATTGGAAATTTGGTGTTGCTTTAACAGTTGGCAGAAAAGAAAGATGATTACACATATTGTTTTGTTAAGCCTGTATAATTTATTTCCAAAGACATTTTAAAACTTTGTTAAAAAATAATATATATAACACATGAAGTTTTTATTACAAAAAAAGAGACCAAATTATGCAATTAACTTATTTGACAATAGCAGGCGCATACATGTACATTGTATTGGAGATGGTAAGCGTATATAGTTTTCTTTATCATAATCAGAATTGGGCTAGGGCGATTTTTAAGCAGAAAAATCAATTTGCACTGAGCCCAGAAGAACTGACAGTATTAAAAAGTTCTCTATAGATCATATACTTGGTAAAATGGTTTGATTTACCAGTTAAATAAAATGTAATGAGTATATCTCTTTATGGGTCATAATTTGATTATAAATAAAATGTCAGAATTAGATTGTGTACTTTCTCCAGGTGACAAACTTTCTGTTACTGCTGTAAACAGGTAGATTTACAATTGTAGAACAAAGGCTGCCTTGGTAAGTAATTACGTTTCAATTTGAAATTATTATTTTTTATTTCATAAGACAAAAGATTAAAATTTGTATGCAATGGACATCCGGTTAAAACTACGTTTCTGTTTTCCGTACCTCGTTTCTTGGATGCATTGTTTCATAGTTTTGCATAATTGGTTTTACATTAGGAACGTAAACCTTTTGTCCTACTAAAATTCGTAAATTTGCATGTAACCTACTGTGGATGGTTGTTTTCTGCGGAAACAGCTCATCGAAGACAGAGTATCGTGAGGCGGTCTCCCACAGGCAAATGTGCAATCACACGTATTAATTTGTTTGACGTTACAGTTACAACTATGATCAAACCTAATGAATTTTTTTTACCTGCAACAGCATTCATTCCCTAGGTTTGCTAAGTATTCAAATCGCGTCTTATATATGATATAGGTTGTTACATTTGGCCAAAATTAAAGATCGGGATATCTGACACTTGTGCAAGTAATTCTCCGTCTTTTTTCTCTCGTTCCGATGCGCTCCACGCCGGAAAAGATGAAATTTCTCACATAGATCTTCAATATGTCCTTGTGTAAGAACCTATTAAAATCCGCTGTGGAAAACAGGTTCCATAGTCATTTCTACGGAGAATTTGAACTCTTTAAGGTGACAGTCATTTAAAGTTTTGTAATTTTTGAAGCTGTAGCAAAGTACCTTGTCTTTAGCCTTGCCCATTAGTATTCAGTCACTTACAGTACTGCCCAACCCCTAGCAATATCTTAAAAGAACTTCAAAATATTTCTTATCATTACTATGGAGTGGAAACCAGACAAAATAATTATAACAAATATGAGGCAGGCAAAATATGGATGATGCATACAAATAGTACAGAAAGAATTGCATTACATTTTAATTGATTTTGGCAAGATATCTTAAAAACAGAGAATATTAAAACAAAGTCACTAAATAACAGAGAAAAACATTTGGGGCCAATCCATATGGCCTAATATAAGATCAAAAAAACATAAATGAAATAGCACTGTACGCAAAATGTTGTGAAACTGTTGTATTTTTTTAATTTTTTTTAAGATTTACTTGACGAAAATAATGAAGTTTTTTTCTTTTAACAAGATCTTAGAAGAATACAATATAGAATAAAATTTCTTACAGTATCCTGGGATTTAAAATATGATTCCAAGAGAATGGAAGAATATTCTGGTTAATAAAAAAAAATCACAACTATAACCTGTGATGTCTTAGAATATATAAATAGGAATAAGAAATGCTGTCAATATTTGTTTTTGTATAAAACTATCCTTTCTATTTATAAGAATTCAAGTGATAGTAAATATGACAACATAAATGAAGATTTGACGATAATCTGTCTTGTCCTAACATATTCTCCCTCGAAGAAATAAAAGAAATCGTTAAAAGGCAGTCACGAGCATTATACTTTATTATAAACAGAGTGCAAATTCTGTGTTTAGTATCATCAGATTAAATCTAATTAATTACTGACACGATAGTAAACTCATTCCTTGAAGTTATTATCCCTCTTTCGAATAAAAGTTCGGGAATATTGCGATTGTACACGTACGACTGTCCATCACACGTTAAAGAACTCCTCCCACATTTTTGGCTACTAACGGTTTATATATTGTTACATTGTTGCTTATCATCTGCAGATGTCAAATAATGTTTTAAAATTTTATTTTATGTTTATGTGATCATTTAAGGACCGAAAAACTGAGTCGAAATATCAATTGTTTAGGTTTATGTGATCATTTAGGGACCGAAAAACGAGTCGAAATATCAAAATTAGCTTGTGGCGCAAACTCCCCACATTTTTTCTTTATGGTGTTTAATTTTTATTTATAAGTAGATATTCCCAAAAAACCCAAGTCGATACAATCCGACAACAACAACAACAACGAATATGTAAATAAACAACACTGAGAAGTGAAAAAAACAGGGGAGGGGTAACACGAACGCACCAAAAAATCTAGAAATAAATCAGGTACTCGCCGTATACTGTAAGACTATATGAACATAATTTTACGAATTGACAAAACGGTTGCTTACCATCTGCAGTAGGGTCTTGGATTTTCAATTTTTGTCGTCGAGGCCCATTTGGGGAACACAATATGAAAAATGTGACGTGAACTCCTCCCGTAATGTTTGCTTTTGATGATAATAAATTTCTTATTATGTACAGTAAGATCTTTGATTTTCGGACCCATTCAGGTGTACAAAAGAGATCGAAATATCAAAATGAGCATGTGTAATGAATTATCTCCCTTTTGTTGTGGTTTACTTTGAAAATGGTTGTTTATCCTTTGCAGATGAGCAATAACGTCTTTTAATTTTTGACTTGGGGTCGGGGCACATTTAAAGCCGAAAATTTGTTATAATTAGCTCATGACATGAACTCCTCCGTCAGTTTTTGTCTTTGATGTTTGGTTGCTTATCACTGTAGATGTTTAATCAGGTAATGCATATTTATTTTGGGTTTTGGGTTAAATTAGGGACCAACATGTGTCATATATGATACATATATACCATCTGATGATGCGAGTTCCGTGGGGTTTCCTTTTATTTTGTATAGTTACTTATCGTTTGTAGATAAGAAAATTGGCTTTGGGTTTTTGGTCCAATTAGGGACTAGAGGTAACATGTTACATATATATATATATATGCTTGAAATGAAAACACCTTGGTAATTTTGCTTTACAAGTTGTGAAGACTTTGAATGTTCGCCAATCACTGTTAACCAATAAAAGTGAATGTCCGTAACAGTCGTTTTTGGTATGTCAGTAACTGTTGAGCATTGATATTGACTGGTTGACTACCAATATCACTTACAACATCAAAATTTGCTGTAAATATTCGTCTAACACTGCAGATGACAGTGACAGTCCTTTACAACAATTTATCTGTACTGTCAGTGACCGTCATTAGCAACAGTTGTTCTAAATATTTGCCTGTACTGTAAATGACTGTCCATGATTATCACAAATATTTTCGAAAGACATACCAGTACTGTCAACGACAGACAATGTGTGTCGAAATACTTGTTCAGGCACGGCCAAAGCGTTCTAAGCTATTAATACTGATCTTCAGTATCTGAAGAGCAATCGACAGTCTATGACAGTACAAGTAATCTTTTTGGAAATGTTTGTCCCAATTATGAACAGTACAAAATATGTTAATGTTGGAAACAGCTCATGCTAGTCACTCACAGTAAAGGCAAAATGCATTTGCAACGTTATACAAACATTTACAACACATTTTATTGTTGCAAGTAATACTGATAGTCAATCACGGCAATTTTCACGATTACTCCCAACGCTCAGCAATTACAGACAAACACAAAATGGTTGTCACTGGAATGGACTGATAGTGAATGTCCTTGACATCATAAGATAATGCTTTAAAATATGTTCTTTCTCTAATAAAGCATTTAACGATTCAATATGAAAATATTGCCTGTTGTGGTAAGGGATGAGGTTAATAAGCTTTCGAGGACTGAGATAGATTCAGACAGACATGTTTACTAAATTATTAAAGGTTTTTATTTAAGCTATTAATGATCTGTTATAATTGTTGTTTTTTTTCAAATGTGGTACCAAATAACCAAAGTCGTTGTACTAAAATAGTCTATACTTATGCCCAACATGATGTATAAACCGGTGTGTTTCTACTCTTTCAGCTGTTAAGCTTAGTGTTGGTGTTATTACAGAATGATCTGACAATTACGAATCTTAGTTTTATTTTAAAAAAAGGGAATTTATGAGAAAAAAAATTCAAGTAGAATTATCGCTTTTCTGTACATTTTTGTAGTCTTACTGAATTTTAGCGTCAGATGTGTATTGTACTTGTGTTTTATTCCCCCACTTTCGAATGACAGTTAGGTGAAATTGCGATCGCCCCCACCCGTCTATACATCTGTCACACTTTCTAGTGACACGAACTCCTCCTCGATTTTAGCTATAAATGGTTTCTTTCGGTTTCATATTGTTGTTTACCATTTATAGATGTGCAATAAGTTACAGGCCCATTTAGGTGCCAAAAGGGGTCGAAATATAAAAAATGAACTCCTCACTCACTTTCAAAATTTTTTCTTATGTTTTATTTTGGTTTAGAATGGGTTTATAATATACAGATTTCCAATAAGGTTTCGAATTTCAGTTTGAGGGTTGGGGCCCAATAGGGGTTAAAAAAGATTAATTGTATTTTAGTTCGGTTTAGAGTGGTTGCTTATCACCTGTAGATGTGCAATAAGGTGTTGAATTTTTAATTTTGGATTTATGTCTAGTTAGGTGCCAACGAGGGTCGCGTTATGTAATATTTATTTACTGGCTTATAATGTACATATTTAAATGTTTTTTTGTCCATGGGGGTTTCCTTGTGTTTTTATGTAGTTGTTTATGATTCGTAGATGCGCAGATTGGTCTTTCATTAATAATGTTTTGGGTTTCGGGTATTTTTAGGGTCAAAACTGAGTATATATTGGTTTGAAATGTGAACTTTTTAGTATTTCTTCTTGACTTTACAAGTTGTAAAGATTCTAAGTATGACATTTGACTGATCAAGGTCACAAGGTCAGAGGTCAAATTCATACAAATACTATACATTCTTGAGTTGTTTTAAACTGTATTAGGTTTATTTTTAGCAGAAAGTAAATTTAACTCTAGGACATTTTCAGTTATAGTTATATAACGAGGTGTAGGTGTTTCTGGATTAGAAACTCCCGACGGCCGGAGGCCGGAGGGGTTTCTAATCCAGAAATACCGTAACCGAGGTGTATAACTAACTTACTCACTCACTTACTCATTAAAAAAAAATTTCATAATAATAATTCTTATTCTTAGATAATTTGTAAAAATTAATGCAAATATGAAATCTCCGTGCAAAAAAAAATATATATGTGTTTTATTTCCCCTCGACTACCCCTATTTTAAAATTTGACAGATCAGACTGAGTACCAATCATTCTATTGAACTGT
>JAOXYI010025964.1:0-13355 GCA_028566495.1 Lithophaga antillarum
ACACGATGTCTTGTCGTGAGCTTTTAACTCTTTCAGCATACATCGAATTTCTGAAACAAATATCGTTCAAGGTTTTATTAATACAACTCTTTGTACTCTAAATTGTGAACTGTCTCATCCATTTTATTATATTCATGGAATGCACTCAAAGTGTCGTTCATATTGTTAAAGGTTATTTTGCTCTTCTGTTGTGCATATAATGTTATCATTTTTCTATGAAAGTATTTAAAAAGCACCGAATGGTTTTTTCTTTTTTTTTCTTTATACAGAGACTTCGATATTGTGGTTTTAATTCAGAACTAGTTATGTTTTTCCTTTAACTGTCTTTTTGTGTTATAAAGTATTTTCATCCGAAAAATTGTCTGAAATTATCAACTCAATACCTTGGAGGTGAAATGGCTGGTAATCTGTAAATCTTACCAGCTATCTATAACAATCAATTTCCCTAAGACCTGCTGGTTTAGTGATTTATTGATACATCGGAATACTTTTTTACTTTCACGGGTATCCTCTGAGTTATGATTTTTATGGCAATATACCTTCACTTGTTTGGCATAATTTTAAGTTTGTCCTGTTCATTTGAAGAAACAGTTCTTCATTGTCATTGTCATAACAGCCACATTTTTCAATCAATTTGTCCTCTGTACACAACAACTGACATAACTGCAAAAATATAGTGTTCAGTGGTTTAAGTATCAAAAGTCAAGGTCGAAGGTTTCTGTAGAATAGGACTTAGAAAGTTATGTAAATAGTTCCTTCAAAGAACTTTACAATATTTTCAATATTTATAATACATATACAGGACATCTAAGCTTTTTCACGTTTTGCTTCGATGAGAATTAAGTATAGCTGTCGATCGCTTGTTCATGGGGTTACTTCATTGTCAATTTTTGGGGGGACATGAGGGGAGGGGGTGGAGGTGGTATGCGGTAATTTGTAGTTAAACTACGAGAATAACAGTCCTAAAAAGTACAGCAGTACCACATCTTACTTAGTGACATAACCTTAAGTGAAATATTAGATACAGGTAAATGTACCTGACCACACCGTTACACCAAACTGGATCGCTCTGTCCAGATTTCCTGTTTATGTGTTTAGTATTTAGGTGAAATTCGTAGTGTTGCTAGGACGTGAGGAAGTACAGGTTGATACTAAAACGCTATAAGACCAAAGTGAGACCATTTTGATCTGATCTTACTCTTAAGTACATTGTTGTGTAGTTGCACAAGGTCTGTTTATGCTTCGCGAACTATACTTGATGGAAAGATATATCATGATTCATGCCACCGGTGCTAACAATTGACAGTTACATTAAGTTAAAGCTGACTCATGTTGGTATTAGCGAATCTTAATCTAAACTGAACCTGGTTGTGCCCATGTGGCGATACAAAAATATCCGTATTTTGATTTTTTCATATGTTTTACTTTGTTGAGATGTATTTAGTTTGTAGACAAATGAAATCATTCATTAGAGCTTTCTGCAAAATCGAATACTTAAATATTCTATAATAGCGTTTTTTATACAGAAGTCACAATTGAAGTGCAAGGAAGTAACAAAACGTTTTGTGAAGGGGAAGTAAATCTTGAACATTAGATAAAAGAATAGATGGTAATTTCAAATATAAATCATATTTATCAAAAGTTCGACGAAATACGTCAAAAGTAGGTTACCTTCACCGTAAATAATGATTAAATGATACCTTTATTATTGTTATTATTATTACAAGACATAACCGATGAAATAATAGTAATGATGACTGTTTGCTTGATATGGGTTTATGCCACTTTCAGCAATTGTTCAGCTATATTTCGGTGACTAGTTTTATTGATGGAAGATGTCAGACTCAGGGTATCAGGAGAGAAACCACGACCCCCAGCAAGTAACTTGTGAACTTTATCCTACAAGGTACATGTCGAGGTAACTGTTATATTTGTGATTGACAAAGTCGTCACCATCTAACCCCCTGGAGATGATTAATCTAATAGTAAAAAAAGTCTAGTGGTAAAATAAGGCAAGAACCATTTGATTTATTTTATTGTGGGAGTGGTTTGAAGAAATATTTTTAAAAAAGATTTGCAGGAAAACCAATACAGACAAGTGCAGACCTAACCTCTCTCAAAGTTTACATAAAGTCGTGAAGACTGCTCTGCAAGTCAACTTGATTAGTAATGACAGCTGTCATCCTAAGAGGTTCAAGTTAGCTTGGGACAGACACCCTGACGAAACCAAGATAACATCGAATGCCAGTCAGCAGAACAGCTCCAACTGAAATTCCAGTAGAACAGTTCCAACACTTCATCTAGATGCTTCCTTGACATGGAATATCTTACAGACATATTTTAAAATTTACATTCATAAAACAGGTACAAATCAAAATCGAAGCTAATAATGACCATGCATGAATTTTCCATCTGACAATAGCAGACTTGTGACAGAAGCGGTTGTCCAGACCAGTCTGCAGGACAAATGCAAGTTAACTTGAGGCAGACTTGCTGACAAAATCAAGCAAACTTTTATAAGACACCCTGAAAAATAAGATCTGTCATACTTCAAAGTAACTCAAACTGGACATTATGACAGCTCCCAGACCATTTTTTAGCGGTTTTAGTGGAGTTTTAGCGGAAATCTAGCGGAACTTGAAAAGCTATATTAACGTAAAATTAGTGGAGGTTTAGCGGAATTCTAGTGGAATTCTATCGGAACTGTGATTTTTTAAATCTCCGCTAGAATTCCGCTAATTTGTTAATTGGTCTCCGCTAATATTCCACTAATGTGTATCTCATTTGCATATTCAAACCACTGTCATGTAATTAGCGGAATTCTAGCGTTTCAATTATGTAAATTAGTTCTAGTGGAGTTTTAGCGGAGCAAATTAGCGGAATCCTAGTGGAATATGCAAATTACATGTAGGTACACAGTGGAGGTCTAGCGGAATTTTAGAGGACTTTTAGTGGAACTAATTAAGGTAGTTTCTGTATAGATTACCGGCTCTAATTAAATTAGCTTAATTTTAGTGGACTTCTAGTAGAGATTTAGTGGATCTCTAGCAGAAAATTAGTGGAGAATTAGCGGATTGTTAGTGGAGTTTTAGCGGACTTCTAGTGGAGATTTAGCAGATCTTTAGTGGAAAATTAGCAGAATATTAGTGCCATGGCAACAGAGATATGTGTAGTTTGTAAAATTATGTGTGCATATATTGAATAAATATGTATCCCATGGCAACAGCTTTATATTACAAAAATATGTTCACAATTTACAAATTTTAATTGACTAAAAATACAGTTTTATGTATAAAGATATGAAACAAATGAAACAATAATAATAGGACCATATTTTTCACATCTGCAAAGTACTAAAATTACCAAACACCAAGGACAGATCAAATTATTGCTTATAAACACTAGAGGCTCACCTGACCTGTATCGCTCACCTGGTTATAAATTTATCTATTATATTAAACTCAAAAATATGCCTCCCAATTAAAATTACCTAAAGAGCCCCATGAAAAATTACAATCGGCAATGATAGTCTTTGAATGTTTTTCCTATTAGGTCCTATGTTAAACTATGTCCTGCAGTGGCTTGGATTGTTGATCGACATGAAAATTATAAACTTGGTAGAGGACCATCCAAGGCTCATTATTACACAGTTACAGTTCCATTGGCTATGTGGTTTTTGACCAGAAATCTTTGAATATTTTTCCCATAGGGTGCTATGTTAAACTATGTCCTGCGATTGTGGATTTTTCATTAGGATGTCCAATCGGCATTAAATTAGGAACTTTATAAAGGACCTCCCATACATCATTCCTACAAAGTTACAATTCATTGGCCTTGTAGTTTCATGGGAGAAGACGTTTAAAATATTCAGCCAATCAGAAACAAGAATTGCCTGTGGCGGCCATGTTATATGTCTATTCAGCACGAAATGAGGAAACTTTGTGAAGGACCTCCCATACATCATTCCTACAAAGTTACAATTTATTTGGCTTTGCTGCTTCATAGGAGAAGATTTTTTAAAATTTCAGCCAATCAGAAACAAAAATTGCCTGTGATGGCCATGTTAGATGTCTAATCAGCACGAAATGGTGACATTTTCTGAAAGACCTCCCATACATCATTCCTACAAAGTTACAATTCATTTGGCCTCGCAGTTTCAGAGGAATTTTTTTGTTTAATTTCAGCCAATCAGATACAAGAATTGCATGTGGCAGACATGTTACATGTCGGATCAGCACAAAAAGAGGAAATTTTGTATAGGACCATCCATACATCATTCCTACATAGTTATAGTCCCTTTGGCCTTGTAGCTTCAGGGGAGAAGATTTTTAAAATTCAGCCAATCAGAAACAAGAAATCCTGTGGCAGCCATATTAGACTTCTGATCAGCACAAAATGAGGAAACTTTGTAAAGGACCTTCCACACATCATTTCTACAAAGCTACAATTCATTTGGCACTGTAGTTTCAGAGGAGAAGATTTTTTAAATTTCAGAAAATCAGAAACAAGAATTGCCTGTGGCGGCCATATTAGATGTCCGATCAGCACTAAATGAGGAAACCTTTGTAGAGGACCTTCCATACATCATTCCTGCAAAGTGTGGTTTCAACTGACCCAGTGGTTTTAGAGGAGAAGATTGAAATGTAAAAAGCTAACGACGGATGCCAAGTGATGGCAACAGCTCAAATGACCTTCGGGTCAGGTGAGCTGAAAAGAATAAATTGACGTGTGTATCTAGCACAAATGAAATATCCCCACTTCATGAGGACCATATATTAAATTCAATCTTTTGTGGATGGGATACCAGATTGGGTCTACCTAAGAAATGAAATACAAATGTATGTTAAAATGCATCTTAAAAGTTTCCGGAATAACCTTTAAATTTAAAAATTTCCAATAGACAATTTGCCAATTGCTGGTTACCACATCTCTTTTTGATAATTAGACATTTTATGAACCGGTTACCACTATACATACTGGTTCCTGGTTTTGTAGAGAACAAGGGAAAGGACGTAAATTTGGTTATGGATTTCAATAATAATGAGACACAACTGATGTTTAATAATTAGTGTTTGTTTGAATCAATTGTATCAACAAATAAAAATCGTAATTAAAAAATGTGAAATACGTATGGGACCCAACTAATTTGCAACTACTTCTCCATAGGTTGTCACGATAATGACCAAGTTATGTCCAGTTCATGGCAATCGGAAACATTCATGACCTTTCCTAATACCAATTACAATCTAAATACAGATCGATGCCGGATTAAGATCAGAAATGGAATTGGCAAATGGACTATTGTCACTGTTTTCAGATATCACCAGATTTAAGTTTTTATTTATATGTATGTGCATAATTTATGTTAATTTTCAAAATAAGGATTCTTGACTTTATATTTGGACAAAATAAAATGAGAATTAAAGTAAAGCTTACCAATCTGACAGTGTTATATATATGTCCTCCATTAAAAACTTTTGCTCAGAATGTTTAGAAATTGTATTGTCCAGTTTGATTGGTCAGCTGCATTTATCTAAGATGTTTTATGATTGGATAAAATTAAGGCATAATAAATCTTGCTAACTATTAAAAATATTACAAGTTTTTCAGTGGACTTTTATCGTCGCTAGAAGTCCACTAATTTACCTTATGTGGTTGTAAAATTTTCTGTCTTAATTTAGCGGAATTCTAGTGAAAAATTCTTTTTACCTTGCGTTTCTACTAAATCTTCTCTAGAATTGCAGTGGAGTTCTAGTGGAAAATGTTTTCTTACCTTGATTCTCCGCTAAAACTCCACTGTATAAACAGTGGAATTTTAGTGGAGTTTCAGCGGACTTTTAGCGGCGCTGTTATTTGCAGCGGAGATTTAGTGGAATTCTAGCGGTGATCAAGTTTTCTGCTGAAACTCTGCTAATTTTCCACTGTAAAATTTTACAGTGGAAAATTAGTGGCATTCTACCACTGCTAATTAGATTAACGCCACTAGACTTTGGTCTGGGATAGGACGCTACAGGAAAAAGGTAAAAAAATCTTCTCTGAGAAATAATGGAGACAATTAAACCGAAACTGTTAATGAATGATCATTAGCTGGTCCTCTACCAAGTTTGATGTTTTTATGCCAATTGGAAGTACAAAATGGTCGCCACCGCAGGACATAGTTTAACATAGGGTCCTATGGGAAAACAGTCAAAAATCTTATTTTCAGAAATAATGGAGACAATTAAACTGAACCTATACCTGAATGATCATTGGATGGTCCTCTGCCAAGTTTATAATTTTCATGCCGATCGGAAGTCCAAGATCGCCACCTCCACAGGACATAGTTGATCATAGGACCCTATGGGGAAGCATTCAAAGATTTTCTTCTTAGAAACTATGAAGACAATTATGCTAACTCTGTTCATGAATGACCATTGAATGGCATGCTACAAAGTTTGTTATTTTCATGCCGATTGGAAGTCCAAGATGGCCACCACCGGAGGACATAGTTTAAAATAGGACCCTATGGGAAAAACATTCAAAGATTCTTTTCTTAGAAACTATGAAGACAATTAAAACAAAATAGCTCATGAATGACCATTGGATGGTCCTCTACCAAGTTTGTAATTGTCATACCGATCAGAAGTCCAAGATGATCGCCACTGCAGGACATAGTTTAACATAGGGTGTTATAGCAAAAACATTTAGATAGATAAACTAGGACAACAAGTAAACCGAAACTGTTCACAAATGGTCATGGGATGGTCGTTTACCAAAATTATCATTTTCAAGCCGATTGGAAGACCAGTATGGCTGCCACCACTGGACATAGTTAACATAGAACCTATGGGAAAAGCATTCAGAGATCTTCTTCATAGAAACTACAAATACAGTTTTAACCAAAAGGGTTAATGATTGAACACTGGATGGTCCTCAACCAAGTTTGTAATTTTCATGCTTATCAAGTCCAAGATGGCCGCCACCACTGGACATAATTTAACGTAGGACCATATGGGAAATTCAAAGATTTTCTAAGAAACTGTGAAGACAATAAACCAAAACTGTTCATGAATGATTATTGCATGGTCTTCTACCAAGAGTGTAATTTTCATGATGATCAGTAATCCAAGATGGCCATCACTGTGGGACATAGTTTAACAGAGGACCACTTTTGGAAAAAAAATTTCTTTTGGGTAGTGGATCAGCTTATAATCAGGTGAGCCCCTAGTTATAATTTATAAAGGAGTACTCAAGGTGTTAATTATGAAACTTGGTGAATTGGAAGTTTTACAGCTGAACTTGAGAATTCAAGTGCAAACAGGATGAGATGAGATGATAGTTCTTTGACTCTATCTTATACCGTATAACTTGTGATTTAGGTAGTGTATAAGGAGGTACTGAGGAAAAATCACATATTAGTAACTTGATAATGGGTCAATCTACATATGAGCTATGTTACTTATGTGCATGAAAGATGCTGTGAACTAGATGTCATGGTTCAATGACGCTATTTTTTGTATTGCCAGAAATCACTTTGTCGTACTGACTACACATTATCATCCTGTATCTCACTTTGCCTTATCCGCAACTCCCTCTGAATAGTTCAATAAATTTCAACCAAACTGCCATGCAGAAACTCGACACACATTAAAGATATGCACAAAGTATAGGCTGTGTGAGGTCTTGATGGTCATCGTCTATTGTCCGTTAACTTTTCAGATATTGATCCTGTCTTCAAAAAACGCTGAACTGATTGAACTGAAACTTTGCAGCAATGATCTATGTAGTCCTCAATTTCCTGTCAATTGAATATTCCAAGATCGCTACCACAGGTCAAAATGATGTCCAAAATGCAAAAATTTTCTTGTTAGGGCTATTTGAACTGAAACTTTACAGAAATAATCTATAATCTATAATCCTTTAAACTGTTAACTCATTTTTGTGCGAAATGCTTTCCAATTGGTTGAATTTTCAAAAATCTCATTCTGTAAAACCACTTGGCAGACTAAACCCAGCCTTGCAACAACAATCTACATATAGTCCCATACAAAGTTTCCTCATTTTGTAGTGACTGGACATTTTACAAAATGGCAAATTGTTTTTCTTGTTGGTTAAAATTTCAAGGCTATATGAACTGAAACTTAAAAAACTTCCTCATTTCTGTAACAATCCTGACTAATATTTTGGTCGTACGTTTCTAATTGGTTAGAATTTCAACAAAACACTTGTCTGTAATCATAATGACGTGAGGTCTTGGTATCCACAGTACTAAACGCTTTGCATTTTAATCTTCTATTAAAGCACTGAACTGATTTGAGCTGAAACATTCAGCAGTGATCTGTGGATGCATGTAGTCCTCTACAGTTTCCTAATTTCGTGTCAATAGGATATTCAGTTTGTCTTCCACAGGGCACAATAGGTCTGATAGACTGAAATATTAAAAAATCTTCTAGTCATAGACTGAAATCTTAAAAAATCTTATAGTCAGAAACCACTACCATTTGAATTGGAACTTCGAATGAATGATCTATGAACTGTCCTCTGGACAGTTTCTTCATTTCATAAAGATCTGACATCCAATAATGGCTGCTATTTGGCATTTTGGTGTCCGACTGGCTGAAATTTCAGAAATTGTCATATGTGAAGTAACTTGGCTCATTTAATCAAACTTGCCATAATGATAAATCTTTGTCCGAAACGAAAGGGCTATTTGAGGTGAATCTATATAGAAATGATTTATGGGTGTTTTTTCTACAAAGATTCTTTTTGGTTTTTTTTTTTTTTTTGGTGATGAGTGGATATACTATATGGCTGTCGCAGGGCAAAATTGTTCTGATTAGTATAACTGATTTAGGGTTTTTTCAGTTATTCTAGTTATAGCAAAATGACTATTATTATACAGATTTACAAAATTTTTACACAAATACATGTTTTGATACAATCACTCTGTACCCAAAGTTTACATGTGTATTTTTCCAATCTAGATGGTCATCATCGAGACTTCTAGTAAGTTTCCCACAGACTTATCAATTAATTGTTGTTCAAAGTGTGACGACCCACTTGTTGCCCCGCCTGCAACGAATATCAATGAAGACTAGACATCACACTTTCTATTGTCGACATCGTACCTTAAGATTAAAAGCTTTTTTAAACTTGAATACCTTTATCAAATTTGTACAGATTTTCACGAAACTTGCACAAAAGCTTCTTTATGATCAAAAGATAACATTCAGAGTAAAATTTGGAAAAAATATTTTTTTCAATTTCCACATTTTGACGGATAACTGGACTTAGTTTTTTGAACACTTCAGGCCAATTCAAATTAATGTATAGCTTTTCATCCACCTCGACAAAAAAATATGAGGCGGGCGGGAGGATTTTATTTTTTATTTTTTAAAATTTTATTCTCCATGCAGAAGTCGTGTTTTTTGTTGCCGATGTGAACAGTAATCCGTGCGTTGTTCAATTCGTTCTGCGGTGGCTTATGATCAGTTTCTCCACATATAAACTGACTGTATACATCCATCAATGTTTTTTCGTCACTAATGCTTGTTCCATACCCTTAAAAATTACGAAACTTTCCAAATATTTTGACAGGAAATGAAAAATTGCTTGAAAAATATTTTGTCGGGATCGGTTTTCCGACATGGACACGACAAATATCCGGAAATCAATAATTTGAAAAATAAAAAAATTACGGGCTGACCGATTTCAGAGGGGCGGGCGGGGATGAAAATCTACACATTAACTTGAATTGGCCTAATACAGCAACCATATTTGGTACACACATTTATCAGGGGGTGTATGTACATGTCAGCTTCACAATGTCACATGACGTTTACATCCTTTTTCAAGGTCAACTGACTTCATTAAGTATACATCAAATTTTTGTGATTAGCTCCATTTCTCTGTAACCACACATTGTAGAGCAATCATACTTGGTCTACACGTTCATCAGAGGATGTACATGTCTGCTTGATACATCACTTGACCTTTATCTTTCTTCACTGTCTACTGACTTTGTTGAATTTATGTCAAGTTTTCATCTAAGTATTCACACATCATGGAACAACCATGGTTGGTCCATACACACATCAGGGGATGTATATGTCATCCTGATAAATGTCACCTGACCTTGACCTCATTTTCACAATCCATAACCTCAATTTAATTTGGCTGAATCACAGGTGAGACAAATTTATGTGTCCCCCCTTTTTATTGCTAAAGCCATATTTTTATCATCATGTAATCCTTGTATAAAATTATTAGGCTTAAAAAATGTTTTATTTCTGGTTACCTGACCAACCCACTTTTTTCTGTGCAACTGAAAAGTTTTTATCAAAGCAAACATTTTATTGTAAAAATCAGTCCTGCAAGTAGCAACAAAAAATGTCTTGTTTGCTGAAAAAAAGACAGCAGAATAAACATGGATTGAAACTGAAAAATATATTCTAAGAAAAAAACAGCAGGAAGAGGAAGAGAACAAATTACTATAATACTATAAGTAACAATTGGCATCAGAGCGGAATGACAAGCAGAAAATAATCCCTACCTACTGACCATTTTTCACAACCTTCATTAGAAACACAACACTTTTTTTCGCCTTAATGTTTGACATTCCTTTTTCAATAGACATTTTTTTCACCCCGTATATGACAGTCTCAGAAATTGTATGGAATATTTTCTTGAAACTTTACATATATATTTGTTGCAACATGTTTCTGCATCATGAATATAGATTGTTGCAGCATATTAATGTGTGTTTGTTAGTCTGGTCATGCAAAGATATTTTGTTGTTATAGAAAAAGGTAAAACAGTCGTCCACATGATGCACAGGGACTTGCTCCCATCTGTAATTTATAAAGTTTACTATCAATGTGCAACCTCGGAAAAAACACAAGGGAGGACATAGGCCAGAATACGCTCTCGTTTCAACTCCTTTTCTGTCACAATCTTTCTTAATCTTACCTGAAAACCTGTTGAAATCTCTTCAAAAATCCTTTTCTAGTAAACTGCATACAATTTTCCTCCAGGTAACCCCCAATACACATCCAATCAATGCTTTATTTACCGTGAATCAAAAACAGGACAAATACTGGGGTTTGTAAACGAAAGTAGATGACCTTGACATCGGAAGGTCTCTTGGAATCCTCGGTACTTTCTACAGTTATGTACAATAACGACAAATTGGGTTTTTCATTTGGGAAAAGGAAATAAATACATTAAATTATCTTTCTTTTTATTTTTTAAATTATATTTTAAATTATGCTCATATATTTTTTTTATTTATTTAAAATATCTTTAAATTAATTTGCTGTTATCGTACATAACTGACAGAAAAGGAGTTGAAGTGGCGGCGTATTCTGGCCTATGTCCTCCCTTGTGTTTTTTCCGAGGTGGCACATTGATAGTAAACTTTATAAATTACAGACGGGGAGCAAGTTCCTATGCATAATGTATATAGTGAAAATTCTTAGCATGCTTTGGGC
Source organism: Lithophaga antillarum (assembly GCA_028566495.1). Lineage (NCBI taxonomy): Eukaryota > Metazoa > Mollusca > Bivalvia > Mytilida > Mytilidae > Lithophaga > Lithophaga antillarum. The sequence goes on from JAOXYI010025964.1 coordinate 11,469, forward strand.
AGTATGAAAATAGTTAAAATGTTACCATATCTGTATACCATGTTATATCAGTATTATATTGGGTTGCAATAATTCATTTATCTGTTTAGTCTGATGTAAATTCTGCATGTTAAAATTGTAATAAACTCTTTCATTGAGTGGTATCTACAAGGGTCTTCTGGAGGAAGCTGTACTGCAAGTACTGTTAAAGGTTATAAACTAAGTATATTGTAACCTACTAGAAAGTGAATAATGGATAATTTTGGAAAGTCAGACAGTGGTTTACATAAAAAAAAATAATGATAGCATACAGTTAAACTTCATTTACTAGAACTTTGACTTGTTTACCAGGGTTTACCCTGGATGGCATACTTGGATTTACTTCAGATTGTTTACCTGGGTTTACTCCAGATAAATTTAATGTTATGTTTCACATAAAAAAATAATAGTCTGTTTACTGGTCCTTTGGATTCCTCACATTAAAGTCCAACTGTTACCTTTTGAAAAGAGTTTGACCTCATAATAGAACAGGATAGACCAGTTATAAACAGCCTATTTTAGATTTAAATGAAAATTAGCACAGTGTTTTCTATATAACCTGAAATAATAAATCCAAATTTTCTTTTTCAGCAATCTTTAAAAATTGTGTCATTATGTAATCGTCTCTCAAGAAGTGCTCAATTAAGGAAGTCAAGAAGTACAGATCTAGAGCTGAATGGAAGTAGAAACACACTGGAAGAAGATGAAGAGGTCAGTTTTATTGTTTCATTTTAGGTAGATACAATGTCTAAGTTATCAGAAATACTCATGAGACTTCAGAAGATATGACAGTTTAGAATTGATATTCTCCATTTCACTGTGAGTTTCTCAGATACAGTAATTCCTGTATTTGTGAATTGAGTTAACTTCAGAAATCTTCAAAATGCAAATTAATATTGGAGTCATGTAATGTTTGATATTTTTGTGTGAGACATGTTATTTGATTAATAGGACACTTTAGTAGAAATTTCACTGTTTAGTCAGTGTTGATTTCAAGGTCAGGTAAATACATGATACATAACTCCAAGGTAGTGTGATGTATGTTTTTCATGTTTTCATCTCCTGACATGTATATTTTGTATCCTTTGTTAGGTACAAAAAGTAGTAATTTATATTTGAGATAATTTTAAGGTCATAGAAAGTTATTTCAATAGGAAAACACTGCATAAATTAACATTAGTTTGTAACAAAGGTAATGCCATACAAAGGCTTAGATCTATTCGCTTTTTAGGATGGCATTTTTTCAACATTTTCATACTTATTAAAAATTTTGCTGGTTAAAAGTTTTAGTGAATAAATATATTTTAAGACAAATTTTTTGCAACTCTTATGCTTATGTGCCAGCACAAGGGAATAGTACACAATACATAAACTAAGTGCTCCAAACGTAACTCACAATATTGCATTAATAAGTTTTAAAGTAATAAATATATATATATCTCCTGCAATTAGGTGTAACATTAACTGAATAAAGCCTGTCAAATAAACTTTTGCTTTGATCATATGGTAGCGTATTAAAGCTTCATGCAAATTTCAGCTTTTTTTTACGAACCTCATTTATAATGCCAACACCTGTACATTTGATAAATTCCACAGTTTTAATCTATACATACACAGTTTCACCCTTTTGACTAGGTATTAAGCAAATGAATATAATTCTATCGGCATAAAATGTCATGTTTGTTTACTTCCTGTTAACATAATACAGCCTCAAGCGATTTCCCTCATTTTTTCCAACATTTAGAAGGAGACGTTTTTTTTTTACATTTAATCACCGATTCTCATAAAATATTCAGTTTTAATAAAAAAAGCAGGTTAAATACAATACATAGTTTTTGTCCAAAAAATAATGACTATTTGGTTAACAGA
>JAOXYI010026074.1:0-21666 GCA_028566495.1 Lithophaga antillarum
TGGTCTCGAGCGTACCTGATGAAGGTTATTCCAGAAACACGTGTCGTGTGCACTGAAATTGGTATCATACGTTTATTATACTATATACCGTACAACACAGTATGTAACTTTTGTGTTTAAGGTAGTTCACAAATAAGTGCTAAAGGTATTATAATGGACCTTTGTGAAGGGGTGTATATATAGATGAACTATTGCTCATGTGCAAGAAAGATGCAGTGACTTCAATTACAGTTTTTTAGTTATAACAATGAGGTTATAAAATATAACAGAATAATGACAAGGGGCACTGTGTACACATCACCTGTTCTGAAGAAAATGGCCATGATCCTTATAAGTTATTTTTGACTTTTACGATCTAAAACCTTTCAAATAATATGTAACAATACTTAATTTTGGTCCCACTGTTTTCTTTTTTTTCTAAAATGGCCAAAACCCACCATAATCAATTCCAACCTTTATCTTGTGTTCAAGAATAAAGAACAACAGTGTATCAAATTACCAAGCAGATCCTTAGATACTGTGTTAAGTTTCAAAAGAATCAGACATGGGGAACAAAGTAAGAACATGGAAATCAGATTGTCAAACAGACAGCATCTATGAAGACGGCGATAACAAATTCATACTATAATACCGCAACAAATATTTGTAATGAAATATGATTTATTTATTATTAATAATGAAAAATGATTCACGGTATCGTTGAAATGTGTACAAATGCCAGTTACAGCGAACTAAAAGTCCATCGAAGTCAATAACAATATATAAACTAGTTTGATTTTACACTTTCTTCTATCGCAGAAACTGTTTGCTCAACTCGATACATTGGCAGAATGTTTTAAGTACTTTTTCATTATAGCTGACAACCAGAAACAGCTGAATTGAATCTTTAGTGAAACAAAGGTTGTTCGATTGATTGATATAGTATATGTATTGAGAATACAGCATTTTAAAATTATTTTAATGAAAACCAGGAATTGTATAACAGAAATGAACAATGTTTATTTATATTTATATACTGACAAAATATTTTAAAAGATTGTTAATTCATGTATGAAACAAAGAAACAGTGGAATTTGAAACTTATATCAGCTACCATGTGTAACTAATACATTCATGTTGTATGTTTACATTAATTTTACAAAATGTTTTACAAAATTTCAGATTTTTGCACATAATTTTAAACAGTGCAATTGTCTTTTACCCTAATCAGATAATATGTATAGTACCCTTAACTATTACTTTGAAAAGCAGTGAAATTGTCAAAATCGATGTGATTATGTCTTTATTTTTTGTTATTTTATACGCAACATAATTTTTTTAACCTAAACATATACGTTAAAATTCTCCTATTTAGAATGGAAAAATGTGTGTAGTAATTTGTAAATACAGTTGAATACTTCAAATTTCAAAATTCAGATAGAAAAAAAGTATGAGCATAAGTTTGACTGACCGGTACAAAGTAATAACTAATTTTCATAGCAAACAAAAGTTCTTTGGTCAATCTAGATCAACTAATCCACTAAGTCTTATCACTTGTTTGTGCTCCTCCGACAAATTGGATTGCAACTGTATTGGAATTATTATGGTGCTGCGTTCAAAGGATTTGTGAATGTTTTTGACACATGACTTGTTTAAGTGATAGTAAGCATTGGATGTTTCATTCTGCGGAGGAAGATACCATTTTTTCCTTGCAGGATCATATCTGGGACGTACTTCCAAATGTCGCAGTACAAGATCATATGGTGCTTTCCTGTCACCCGGAGAAAATTCTTTTTCACATCCGTAACATTTTTTTATGACTCCATGTAAAAATGTCACTTCATATGTTTCATTGTCTGTTACATGAGCTCTAGAGAGCTTCAGAGTTTTGCAGTTTCCAGCTGTTTGTTGTGTTTGTACTTCATCTTGCTGGTACTGGGATAGGTGATGAATAATACTACGAATTTCATTTTGCGTGTAGGAAAATTGTCTGAGGATATCATCTGTTTCTTTAAATCCAATTTTCATCAGAATATACAGGCGGTGCTTACAGGGAACTCTGTTAACTATGGACAGATCCCGTGTTTCTGAGAATGGACAAGTACATTCTGTTAGCTGGTCAAATGTTACCCTGTAGGATTTTTCTCTATAATTTACTTGAACAGATCCCTGCGTTGGTGAGTTTACTGTAATGTCAAAGGTCGTATCTGCCATTTCCTTTGCCTTTTGTATAGATGAAGACAGCGCTGTACTGATCACATTCCTTCTTCTACCTGATGGCCTCTTCTCGGTCTGTGGACCTTTATCAGCTCTGTGGGATGATCGCTGATCTACCCGAAAAGAAGATGTAGCTGGTTGTGTAGGGGCAATACCACCCCCATGTTGTTCATCAAGTTCAGACATCAAAGCATCAAGGCTGGTTAACACTCTTTGCTGAATTCTTTTATCTTTTGTCGCTTTTGATGGACCCGTTCCAGGTTTAGTAACGCCCATACTGTAGGCTTTTAATGATTGTTCAAGTTTAAATGATTCTGAAATATCAAAAATGGCTGACTCTGCCAAATTCAGGTTAGTGCCTCCAGAAAGTTCCATTGAAGCATGACTTGCCTCAGCCAAATTTGTATTAGGACATGATGGTGAAGGTCTGTATGCTTCACTTATATGGGTCCTTCTGCTATCCCACCACTGTAACCATCGTAGAAGGTTTGGCCTGTTTATAGATTGGATGTATTGTTCAATCCTTTTGTAATACAAATTATACATATTTACGGTTGGTGCATTAACTAGTTCGTCCAAAAGTGTTTTGAAATCGGTTGTTTGTTGACTTTGAGATGCATCACCCATAAATGCTGATCGAATGTGTCTGGTAGCACACTGGGCAAAGTGTAACCTACAAGTTACTACATTCTCATCACAATACTGTTTTCCATATCTTTCATTCAGTGCTGAATGCAATGCACCTCCTTCATCCAACATCCAGCCTGATGATGGTCTGAAAGATTTGTTGTTCCCTTTGGTATACTCTGACAGCATACTATCCAGTGAATTGCAAAATCTTGTGACTGTCTTCGAAGATTCAGTCTCACAATCCATTCTAGCTAACCAAATTACCCGTTTCAGAAGTGGATGGTAAACACTCAGTCCAAGCGTTTTTAAATCATTTCCCTTCTTCCGCACTCTTTTCATTTTGAAGTCCATATATACCCATTCCTCCCCAAGAAAATGATCTTTCTTCATAACTTCTAACATCATGTCTAGTCTACATTTAGATGATTTTATTACAAAGGTTTCAAAATTTTCTGATCTTGTTGTACTGAATTCTGTTCTTTCCGTGGACTCTCCTTTGACCTTTGAGTAGGAAATGAACCATTTGTTATTTTTTTGTTCTTTTAGCTGGTATTCGTAAACAAAAAATGGATCATTGTAACAATCTACAGACTTTTCTTGTAATTCTTTTAGTTTGGTTGTGACAGGTTCACTATTTACCATTTGTTGTTTTACATTTCGAATTTTTCTGCTATCTGTAAGACTGAAAGCAATGTCCTCGACCTCCTCTCTGCTTGAACATTCCTCCACTTTTTTCATTAACAATTTATTCGCAACTTCCACTGGTCTCAAGCTTGGATTCAGCTTGAAGGCTGATTTTAAGTCTTGCAATGGTGGGTTAGGTTTTTGGACTGGATAGCATGTATGTTGTCCACTGTGAAAAACTGCAACTGTATCATAGTTTTTGCGGAATTCCCAAATTTTAATAGCCGGGCATTCTAGAAAACATAAGTTAGAGTGACATTCACTGCACTTTATAACACCCTTTATCTGCACGATGTGTTTGCATTTTGGTCTTCCGTAGTATGTCAAAAATGGACAGTCTTTGTTTTGGCACTGCAAGGATCCCTTACATCTTGATTTTAGACGTAAGCCATCTGTTTTGCGAAAGTCCCCAGTATATGACTTGTTATATCGATGCCAGTTTCGACCATCAGTAGAGCTTTTCATTCTGTTACCTTTGGTTTTATCATATGATAGTGAATAAGCACATTCCCCATCAATGTCATATGGCAAAACTTCTACGTTGTGGACAGTTAATGACCGGAACCTGTTGTTGTAGGTCTTTTCACCCTCTGTGGAATGACATTCATCCGACTCGTAACTATTTTGTGGTGAGTCTTTCAGCTCTGTCTCATCATACTCTAGTGGTTTCGTAACACTTCTGCTATTCCGGTTTATTTTATTCCATGAAATGGTAGGCAGTTCCTCATCTTCATCTGTATCGCTGATTGAAATGATACTAGAAACCAAAGATGAACCCTCTGATATTTTTGTGGGAGTTTCTTTTTCGCTCTCACTAGAAATAATTTCATACTTTCTAGGACTAGAATGATTTGGTCTCTGTGATTCTGACTGATCTTCATTTTCACTGACGTATATTGGTGAATCGTTTGCCTCCTGAAAAATAATTTATAATATTAGTATTCCTTCATTAAATTTATATTTTGCATTACTCATACTAAATCATTTAAATCCATAATTGACTTTACAACTGAGATATGTGAAAAGTAATACCCAATATCCATACGACACTGTCAAATTGAAATTCATATGCAAAGAAAAACATTAGGCAGATTCTGTAGAAAGAAGTTTGTTACACTAATTACAGCAAATGTGAAAAAAATTAACACCTAATGCAATAGGTAATTTTTTGACTAATTTCCCATAACTATGTTTATCTAACCAGAGGCTCACCGGATGTATCGCTCACCTGGTTTCCTAGTGGCCTCAGGTTTATATTAGATTTTACTCAATGGCCCTAGAAAGAGATTTCCATATTTCGATATTTATTAATGACAGCATCTTGGATGTTGGCGGGGTCATCGGATATAATTCTTAAAGGGGACCATCTGTTTGATTCATTTGTGTGGAGTAGTTTCAAAAGAGTTGATTTTTATGTGGATTTTAGTCAAACTATGCTTAATTTGCATGTTCAGCAAAAATTGACAAAACGGAAAATTTCTCACAAAAGTCATAATACATGTTTAACAACACTTTACCATGCATCTGCAATTCAAATTTGATCCCATTCTGTGGACAAACTAAGCAATATTAGCTATTTATAATATTTTTCATGTTTAATAATGGCAGCCATCTTGGATGTTGGCTGGGGTCATCGAGAAAATTCTGAAAGGGGACCACAGACGACGCCAAGTGATGACATTAGCTCTACTGACCCTTTGGGTCAGGTGAGCTAAAATGAGGTTACTACCTACAATACCGGTAAAACAGATGCTTTCTGATCATTATGATAGATGGTTATCGAAATCCATTATGATTGTATTGTTTTAAAGTGCAAAATTCAAAATGAATATGATATCAAATTCCAAAATGTTCTGACATATTGACAAAACAAATAAGAATATTTCCAGGTTATAGTGACCTGATGTTTTCACACTTCAACAGCATTCACAATTCTGACTGATATTAGATGCCACTACTGTATTTAAATTTAGAAATTTGTTGATTTGGTTATTTCTTTTTACACAAAGTTGGTCCAAGTTCTGTTCAAATTTCCGGAAGCTATGAAGCAAACATGTTTGATCGTACATATACAAATGTAACTACTTACTGTATGTCCTTTTTCGATTTTCTGTTTCTTTGCAGTAAAGGTTGTACACTCCAGATCCTACAAAGTAGAAAAAGAAATTTTATAACCTTCTTGCTACCAATTGAATATACATATATACTAATTATACCATAGAAAATGAAGAACAGCATAACAAATTGTAAATTCCTTGTAAGTCCACGTGTCAACATATTCTGATTATAAATGAGTATTTTATTATCCCCTCGCCCAACGAAGTTGACTTTGCCCGTCCAGGTTGAGTTTTGCAGTAATAACAATAAAACTATATGCAGATACATTTTGGATAGTTCTAAGAAGTCATACAAGATTTTTACACTTCAGTGACCCTAATTAAGTTTTGCGCTTAGGTCCGTTTCTGTAGTACTAGAACCTATGCATCAATGAAAAAGCATACAGATCTGTAGATATATTTTTAAACAGCTCTAAATCACATGAGAACAACTGGGTCACCTTGACCTTTATTTTATGCTTCAGTGACGCCATTTAAGTTTTACTGTTAGGTCCTTTGCAGTAGTACTACAGTAAAACATCATACCCAGATGCATCTTGGATAGTTCTAAGCTATCCTACAAAAATTAGGTCATCTTGACATCCATTTTACGCCACAGTGACTCAGCCAACAGATCAGTGAGCTGTATGTTTATTATAACTGAAAACGCAAGAATTCTAGAATCTGATATTCTATTCACTATTTCAATGCGTGATTGCCTGACACTGAGAGTCTTTGAAGCTGCTCATTTACTCATGCTTATATTTGACCTACAAAACCATCTTCATAAGGCCATGATAAAATTTCAGTAATAGCGTTAAAGTACCTCTGGACTTGATGAACTATTCCTTTGATATATATAGTCAGCAATGAAATCACAATCACTTTCCTCCATATCCTGCAAAAACACGAAAAAACGAATAGATTAGGTATAATCCTAGCTAAGAGACAATGCACAATAATATTTCACAAGTGTTGACACACGAATATGTCTCGCTTGCCCCCATATGTCGTATTGGAAAACACAAGTCTTACTTTTACACATGCCAGACTGACATGTACCTTTAAGATCAATTCATATACCAAATATAGTTGGCCTATCATGAGGGGTTACCTATAAACTGACCTCATCACAAAAACTTGACATTGCTCACTGGACCGTGACAGTGAAGGTCGGGTGACACATGAAAGACTGGCATGTACCCCTTAAGATCAATTAATATATCAAATATTGTTGACCTATCATGAGTGGTTACCAAGAAACCGACCTAATCTCGAAAACTTGACATTGCTCACTGTACCGCGACAATGAAGTCAAGGTCAAGTGATACATGTAGACTGACATGTACCCATTAAGATCAATTCACATATAAATATCGTTGATCTATCATAAGTGGTTACTAAGAAACTGACCTAATCACATATACTTGACATTGCTCACTGGACCATGACACAGAGGTAAAGGTCAGGTGACCTGTGGCTGACTGACAAGTACACATCATAAGTTATCTGTGGACCAAATTTGGTTAACCTATGTAAAGCAGTTCCTGAGATATACACCTTTTAATGAAAGTTAACACCGTCGCCACCGCCGCCGCCGCCGCCGAAAAAGCAATCCCTATGTCTCGCCTTCAGCGACTTACTCGCAGGCGAGACAATAAAACATTGACATTGCTCACTGGACCATAAATCAAAGGTCAAGGTCAGTTGACATTGCCTGACTGACAAGTACACATCATAAACAACTAATTCAAGTAAACTAAACTTAAACCAAATATCAGTTATAATCTTAGATTAATGTTGATACATGTAACCTTGGTTATCATTTGATAGTTAAGTTTGAAATCTTTTTCATCTCATAATCTTGGATTTTCAGGGATAATCCTAGATTTTAGTTGATTATCTTGGTTTATTACTTGATAATGCATGTACATGTAACTTTTGAAATCTGAGGTTTTCAAATGAAGTTGGATTATCAGTGTTAATCGTAGATTATTCATAATATACATGTACCTTTATTCTTAAATAACAATGCAAGTTATAATAAATAGTTTAATTTCCAAACAGCTGTCTTAGTTTATCAGTTACTTTCAGGAATTATCCTTTATTAGTTGTGATCATAGGTTTTCAATTGATAATGTACGTTGAGATTGAAAATGTCAGATTCTAGCATTTCTAGTCATAATCCTAGGTTATTGCTTATAATTCTTGATTATAATTGATAAAATAGTTTATTAAATCAAGTAGGAAATATTGAAATTCTTTGATTATCACTGATAATTCTAGATTATATGATAATCATGGTTTATCATATGATAATACAAGTAGCAAAAAAATTTTAATTTTTAACCGAGAATTTTTCACTATCAGTATTATCGGATAATATGTAGTTTACTACCACGATACCAGTATTAACAATACTGCATAATACGGAACAATATTTTGTATCAGTATTCCTTCCAGTATCTTCCAGTATTACAGATACTGGCAAATAATGATATTCCAGTATTGTGCCTCCCAACAGATTTGGTTCTTAAAATATAATACGTGAAACCAGTATTTTCCAGTATTGCCAATGCTGATAAATACTAGAAAATACTGAAATTCCAGTATTCTTGTTATATATATAGTAGACAATACTGGTGTGTCAATTAATTACAGATACTGGAAGATACTGGTGAATACCGGCATTCCAGTATTATTTAAATTTCACAATACTGAATTCCAGTATTACAGATACTGGAAGATACTGCTAATACTGGGTATTTCAGTATTCTGATATTTAGGCATTGCCGGTATTCCAGTATTACAGAGTGGAAGATACTGGTAAATACTGGCTTTCCAGCATATTTGGGGTGTGTATTCCGACAGCCCGTTACTCCGACTGGCCTATTAGTCCGACAGCTCATAGGTCCGATAGCCCATTAGTCCGACAACCCCATAAGACTGACAGTCCGTTCATCCTACAGTCCTTTAGTCGGACAATCAATTTGAACACAGTCGACAACGATGAGTAACAACGTGTTGTTGATTGTTTAGTTATTAATTGGAATATACTCTGGTATATATGTCAGCAGCGGAAGAAATTGCAATAAAGCAACCGACAAACCTCTTTCGTACGGAGTCGATCGATTTACAATGAATGCAGGTTTATTATTTATAGTCAGAAACATGTATATGTTTCTACTGTACTACAAATCCGAGGGGTTGGGGTAAACAGTACAAGTATGCTGGTCAAAGCCTGCAGGCAGAAAACCAGTTTTCTTAACTACGGGAAGTAGGTTGTATATACCCGGTAATCAAGAAAGTAAATCTTTGCTTTATAAACATGACTTTGCGTTTTAAGCCAAATATTCCTTTAAGGATAAAAGAAAAAAATGTTGTCTCTAGTATACACTTTCCATCATTCGAATAGAATATTTATGATAAAAAATTAACATCAACATGCTTAAATTAGTTGGTATTATTAAGACTTTTTTTTTAAATGATATGTGCTATTTAATCAAAGGCGCCTTTTTATTGTCACAGTACTACATGTGCTATATATTTTCAATCATTTCCTTCTATTTTTTACTAGCAAATGTGTTAATTTCTTTTCTTTTCAGTGAATTCTTAATAATGTGAGAGTCTCCTTTTAAGTTATACTGGTTAGTGCAGATGTATCAGGATTTACTGATTAACAATTTGGCTAATTAACACAGTGTCTTGTTTTCCAATCAAAAGAACCTAACTGAATTTAGAAGTGATGCAGTGTCTAAACTTTTATCTGTGAACTGAAGTTGTGTTCTTTACCGAAAATATGAAAGTGTTATAGATTTGAACTTTCTACTGTTCTACTTATTATTTTTTTGTATTTTTGTGATGACGCTTCTATGTCACAATATATGAAACCACTGAATGTCCCAGCTGACTCATCTTCCCAAGTTGCTTGAGTTAAACAGGAAAAGTTACAACTATCTTTTGATAAAAAAAGGGGGTGGAAATATTTTCAGAGTGTTGGTTTTTAGTTATTTTCAACATAATTCACCTGCCCCAATGCTTATCGATTGAACCCCCTGAAAATTTTCGGATGTATTATGGTATGGGTCTGTCGTTGTCAACGACGGCGGTTTGTAGACAATTGATTTCCGTGCTCTAACTTTTGTTCCTGAAGACCAATTCTTATAACATTTTAACACAATGTTTCTTGACACAAAATACAGGTCAGGTTTGATAACGGGTGTTCTGGCCCGTACAGTTTTTGAAAAAAAAGAGGCCAACAGGTTTTTTTGTTATTTGTTTTTGTTTTGTTTTGATTTTTTTTTTATTTTTGTATGTAGATTTTTTAATTTTTGGTCGTATTTTGATGTAGTTTTTTTAATGGGTTTCTTGTGGCAAGAACTTTCAGCGGTATATTAACAGATCTTACATAAGTCTTACCATTTTCAAGATAAGAGGGGTCAAAGGGGCCAAATTCAATTTTTTCAAATATATAGTAATTTTATATTTAGTAACTGATTTTGATGCAGTTTTATGTTGTAATGGAAGGCAAGGTTGGTAGTAGGGGTTCTGTCCCCTACTGATTTGAAAAGGGACCAAAAGGAGTTTTTTAAGATTTTTTGTGCAGTAATTTTCGATGTAATTTTAATGCATTTTTTATGTCAGATTCTTTGTGGAAATGACAAACAAATGTATTTATGTCCACACCTGTATTGGTATCCATTGAGTGAGATGCTGAAAGACTGTGAAAAGCTACATATTTACTATTATTTGAACAATCAATCGCAAATTCAAAACTTTTCAAAAGTTCAAAATTGCGACTTGAAAACCTCGAAAATATCACTTTTCCTCTAGAATCTTACTGTGAAAAAGACAACTTCATACATAACGTCGATTAGTGTTAGAACGGCGTCTTTTCAATCAGAAGCTGCCTGCTTGGTATATTAATAAACTTCATCTACTTTATTAGGCAACAGTAAGCTTTCTTCAAACTTAATGATGATTTTTTCCACCTCCTTTTCCGCATATAACGACACTGTTAAGTACTGATAAAAAGTGACCTTTACATTGACCTGTTGGACCACTGGGCTCTCAGACTATCGGGCTGTCGGATTAATGGACTGTCGGATCAATGGGATGTGGGAATAATTGTGCTGTTGGACCAGTGGACTATCGGATTATAGATCTGACACCGCATAGTTAATATTACAAAATACTTGTTTTTTTAATGTATTCTTAGTCGTCATTTTTACAGTGTTTTTAACAATAATTGAAATGCCAGTATTGCTGCTTTACAATAGTGGAAATACCAATATTATTAGTTTTACAATACCAGAATACCAGTATTGTGTTTTAACAATACTGGGTTACCCGCATTATTGGATATACAATACTAGATAACCAGTATTGTTGAAATTACAATGCTGGTAAACCCAGTATTGTGTTTATAAACTGGAATAAAATCTATTCCAGTATTGTATTTAAAATATTGGTAAACCAGTATTACACAAATCCAGTATTGTTTGTAAAAATACAAATAGTTACAATACTGCATTTTGACTGATACTGATATTCCAATATTGTTATTACAGTATTTGAACAAAATTCTTTTTCCCAGCATTGTGGGAAAACATGATTTTACCAGCATTATTTTTCAGCACTACTGGATTTACTAGTACTGTCCATCCAATTGTGCCGGTAGAAAATTTTGTTCCAGTATGTAACAATACTGGTATTACCAGTATGGTCATCCAACACTACTGGTTCTAAATTTTGTTCCAGTATTGTAACAGTACTGTGATTACCAGTTCTGTAGTAGTCAATTACACATTATCAGTCTTAATCTTTATTATATGATACAGTTGAAAACCTAAATTTCTGACTGCTAATCATGGATTTTCTATGATTATATCAGTGTTTTGTGTTTTATCAATAATTGTGGAAAAGATTTGCAATAAAGTAGAAAGAGTGAGAACACTTTCGATTGTTAAGATGCATCTATAAAACAAACCTTTGCTTTATAAATATATTTTTCTGTTAAATTTAATTAATGTTTTTCCCCTGAATTTAAAAAGTGGGTATAGTCATCCCCCCGGGTAATCATTCAGCATGATAAATCTTCAGCAAATTCCACTTCCATTTGTGTATGTAAATGTCTTTGTCACTCAAGAAAATTGAGTTTTCTTCTCCTTTGCCAGTTGTTAAAAATGGGGTAGATAATTAAAGAAATATCACGCAGTAGTTATATGCAGTCGAAGGATGAAATGTGATATGTAACTTTCTACCCACTTGTTAAATATCAGGGGATAAAAACACTAATTGAATTTAATTGATGAAGCTAATCTATGAATAAAATCAAGTCTGGGCAACAGTCTGGAGTTATTCCCCTTAAACTTCGAACACTGGGGAAAAAAATACCAAAATGAGGGTAGAAAAGTTTCTATTATCTCCCTTGTAATTACAAGAAGTTGAAGTTCCAAATTTATTATTTAAATTCCTAATATATATGCAGTTGGACAAGTAACCCTATAGACCTTTCGGAGTTATGCCCTTAAAAGATGAAAATTTCATAATTTTTAATATAAAAAAAAATATTTCTTAAAACTCCTAGTATGCAGAGATAGTAACATTTGTTAGAAAATTGGGTCGTGACACCTTATTGTAAACTTGAGGTATGAACACTGTTGAATCATGCCAAAATTTATTGCAATTGGATTACCGCAACCTGATTATGCGCCTGAAAATGTTAACATTAATTGAAGGGGAATAAACAGCTTTTATCTCGCCTGTGATGTGTCGCAGAGGGCGAGACATAGGTATGTTTTTGACAGCGGTGGCAGCAATGTTAACTACATGTCAATCTTTTGCGACAAACTCCATTTCTCAGTTACCATACATCGAAGAGCAACCATATTTGGTCCTCATATCTGCTTGACACATGCCATTTGATCTTGATCTCATTTTCACGGTCTGCTGCAGTGACGGCCTCTTAGATTTCCGAACGTGAAAAAAACATGATACCTTTGTAGAGGACCATCCAAGGAACATTCACACAGTTATAACTCATTTACTATATGGTTTGAGAAGATCTTTGAAGGTATTTTCCATAGGTTCAGTATTAAACTATGTCCCACACTGGCAGCTATCTTGGATTTTGAATCGCCACTAAATAGACAAACTTGGTGAAAGACCATCATCTAATCATTCACCCATAATTTTGATTGAATTATTTGGACAATTTCAGAGAAGAAGCTTCTGTGTGCATTTCCAATGGGTCCTGTGTTAAACTATGTCTCACAGTGGCGGCCATCCTGGATTTTACATTGGCATCCAAAATACAAACTTTATGAAGGACCATTACTTGATCATTCATGCATAATAATGATCAATCTGGTCAACAGTTTCTGAGAAGAAGTTGTTTGCACGTATTTCCCATATGGTGCTATGTTAAACGTCCTGCAGCGGCAGCCACCTTGGATTTCCGATCGGCACGAAAACACAAACTTGGTAGAGGACCATCGAAGAATAATTCACACCATGAAACAATTCCATCGGCTATATATTTTCTGAAAAGAAGACCTTCCAAATTTCAGCAAATCAAAACACAATATTGGCCCTGGCGGCCATGTTGACTTGCTGATCGGCATCAAAAACATAAACTTTGTAAGGACCACCTAATGCACATTCCTGCCAAGCTTGGTTGCAATCTGTCAAATGGTTTTGGAGAAAAAGATTGAAATGTGAAAAAAAATAAAGACACATGGACGGAAGCCAAGTGATCGCAATAGCTCACATGACCTTTCCGATCAGGCGAGCTGAAAAGGTCTTGCACTGGCGTAATAATTAATTATTACGGAAGTTGTCAATAGGAACATTAAACCTAAAAATCTCACCAAACGTTTTGTATCTCAGCATCTTGTTGATATATTTGGAATTAGAATGTTTCATGATGACTTGTTTTGTTTCAAGCATAACGATAAAATGGATTGTTAATTATTTTATGCTAAGCCCTGTAGGATTTTACTAGATGCCACGTGCCAAGATATCATAAATTAGCTTAAAACTTTGGGGGGTCTGTCTTACTGACTGTTGCCAATACAATACAAACAATTATTATATAGCAGGTTTAGTGTTATCAAGATTTTTGTTTACTTTTTGTCATAGTATGGGTGAGGAGGTCTTTATCATCCATAAAAACTGTCATTAAACTGAAAACTTACCTCCCATTCTTCTAGCTCATTTGTGATGTTTTCTTCCAGCCTTTCAATATTATACCTTTAAAATGGGAAACAGAGAATATTACAATAATGTCTTTTCCAAAGTAAATCGCCCGTGGTAGGCCAGTTAGAAATATTTCATAGTTTTTTTGCATTTTTTCAGAACTTCAGGCTAGATGGACGATGTTTATGTCCCTTTCTGTTCAAATTATCGCTTAATTTATACAAAAAATAATAAACTTAAAATTAATTTTTTTCATATCATTTAAAGATCAAGATGGCTTGGATTCTCCTTACAATTCTTGAGTCCCATCAAAATTTTGTTCAGACTCGGCGTTACATTCTGTTATATTCTTCTAAATTATCATGAGTCCCAGGCAGAAACAGTTGAACACAAAACTTAGAAATCAGAGTTATGTTTAGAACTTTGCGACTACAAGAAACTTTGGACCTGCTGCTAATTAGATGCTATAAATTACTTTTCTGTCTGTAT
Source organism: Lithophaga antillarum (assembly GCA_028566495.1). Taxonomy (NCBI): domain Eukaryota; kingdom Metazoa; phylum Mollusca; class Bivalvia; order Mytilida; family Mytilidae; genus Lithophaga; species Lithophaga antillarum. The sequence goes on from JAOXYI010026074.1 coordinate 14,295, forward strand.
ACAAATTAATACTGATTGGAATTTTTACTTTAATGTAACATGTTGAGGAAAGAATGACATGTGTTGCAGTTTACTTTCACTAGATATGATAAAGTTTAAAACTTTTCAATTTTAGCAGATACAAGAAATAAAAGTAGATACATGTAAAAATCAGATGGTTTCATTATTGTTGAAGGTACTTATAATAACAGTAACTAAGAAAACATAAAGCGTAACTGAGAAATATAATTTCTTAATAATTTTTAAGAAATGATATTTTTATCGGACATCTTATTGCAACAATGTGCTTGCCTGAGCTGTCGGACATGTAACCAAAAATCTTCAAAAGCAAAAGCTTTTATATTTTATTTCATAAATACTCTGCCATTATGACAAAAAAATTGTGAAATTTGGTTGCTGTCACGTTAATTAACTGCATGTGCAAGTGTATGTGATATATTCGTTATTAAAATTAAATTTATTAAAGAATGATAATAACTTACCGACTTAAGTTGATTTTTTCTCCACTTTCTCCAGTAAGCCTAAGATTTTCCTCTTCAGCCATGTTTCACAGACTTGTTTGTCTATAGCTTGGGGTTTCGTGCAGTTTTTGTTTGTATGGAGAAACGAATCATTCCATTTAAAACAGGGAAGTTTTGTATTGAATTTTTTCATGGTTTTTTGGGGGTTGTTGTTGGATAAATCATATTACAGTAATTTTATATTAAAGAAAAAGCCCCACACAAAAATGGGTTTGACTGGACACAAGATACCTTGAGAAAGTGTCTTGACATTTCTAACATTGGCATTTATATGCAAGCAATAAAAATTTAGGACATTAAAAAGTCATCTCAATATAAACAAATACAGAAAAGATATGTTGGCTTGTTATGTAAACACATGTATCCTTCAGTATGTTAGTCAAAAGTAAAGTGTATACCAACTGTTATCTCTTGTGAAATGTCAGTAGTCAAAAATTTTACAGTCTTCTAAATAAAGCCACGAAATGTATGGCACCCATGCCCTCCAGTTTTCTTTAAAAAAGATACATCAAACTTTGGAAAGATGGCGTACAGAAAATATTTGATCATGCACTCTTCAGTTGCGAGAAAAAGGACTGACTGGTCATTAATGCACTTTCTTTCACAAGATCTTCCCACTGAAAAACTGTTCTTCATCAGGGCCAAAGTCACCATGAGTATCTGTTATGTGGTTCTTGCACTTGTATTTAAAATCTAGGAAAACATTAGATCTTCAGTTATCTGTTCTCAGGGTTTAAAATCATTTTTGATGTGTCAGTGCTGTTTCATAGCAGCCAGAAAAGTTTACTAAACAGGTGGAAAAATACACAAACAGAAGCAAATGACTGGCAAATATGAGTGCAAACCGAGCGAACCGTAGTACTTATTTGTGTGAGGCTAATGTGTCCTTGATGACATGGAGGAGCAAGTCTTTAAACCTCAGTTCAATTAATAGCTAATTTCAAAGCTTTAGAGTTGGAATTTATAGGAATCAGCCTGTCCGTCCATCTGTCCGGACCAACTGCTGTGGCTTTTGTCCAATAAAATATCACAATGTGCAAACATCCCTGTAAGTAGGATGTTCCAGTCCATTGAGATTTTCAAGAGTTGTGGCCCTTTGTACTTAGAAATTTCGACCCAGTCCAGTATGGAGACCTTGTCATCGCAACTCCTCTGACATGGTGTGCTAGATTGAAATGAAAAGTTTGTATATTGTCAGATTCTATGTACAGATGTGCATGTGGGTAGGATGTTCCCGTCCATTGAAGTTTTCAAGAGTTGTGGCCCTTTGAACTTAGAAATTTCGATCCAGTCCAGTAAGAAGACCTTGTCATCGCAACTCCTCTGAATTGGTTTGATTGTTTGTTAGATTTGCAGGAAAGTTTGTATATTGTTAGATCCTGATGTATAGAAGTGCATGTGGGTAGGATTTGTTTTCAGGAGTTGCTGCTGTTTGAACTTAGAAATTTCAACCCAGTTGTCATCGTAATTCCTCTGACATGGGTATGTTAGATTTACATGAAAGTTTGTGTATCGTTATTCCTGATGGATGTGCATGTGGGTAGGATGTTCCGGTTCACTTAGTTTTTCAAAAGTTGAGACCTTGTTAATTCTTGTGAATTTCTTCTCTGACGTATTCCCGGTAAATACTTTGCTTAGATGTCAACTGGTACGGAAAACAAAGTGATTGTTCGGGGGTATTAGTCCCGCCTTGCGGACAGCTCTAGTTATTCCTAAAAATAACTAAAAATAAGGAAAAAAATAATAAAAGGTAACGTGTTTATCTTGACGTAACTTTATTTCAGGTGGTAAAAACTGTTTTTACTGGGATTTTTCCGATGCTATAAATTTGAAATCTGAAAATGTAGAATTTCTAAATTTCAAAATGTTACCCATTACTTTTATTGAAAAAAAGAATTGATAAACAGAGAATATCGACAGTCCGGAAAAAAGCAACAGGCAGAACAACTCCATCCATTCAACTCGTTTGAAACTATTTTTTTTAACTGGCCTTAACAGGAAGATTCATCATTTTTCTCTTGCTAAAAGAAAGATTATGAATTTTCCTTGTAACTAAACCTTCCTCTTGGAGAATGGGAAGATAACAAAAAATATATTCACTGATTGAATGCGATTTTTACACCACTTTCAACAATTTTCAGCTACATCGTGGCATCCATTTTAATTGGGGATTGGAAGCTGGAGTACCCAGTAAGAACCCAGATCTTCGGCAGGAAAACTGGCAATCTTTGTTAATCAAAGTCTGAGTTGACCAGACCTCGCTCCGAACAAAGTTCGAACTCACAAACCCAGTGTTGAAATGCTCTTGAGGCCAAATACAAAAAAAAAAAAAAAAATATGTGTTTCGGGTAACATACCTGAATAAGTTAGGTAGAGTAGGTAGGGAAATTATTTTTTTCCAATCATTTTTTACCTAATTTATTTAAGAGTTGATTAACGGTGCTTGTCAAAGAAAGCTGATAAAAAAGTTAGGTTGGGCACTGAAAATTAGGTAGGGTTGGGTAACCCTAAACACAGCTATTTTGTTTTATTCCTGATCAATTAGTAAATATGACTAACCACCTAGATCAATCGGCCAACAAGAAAAACCCAACTTTTTTTAGAAAAAAAATCACAGTCTAGGTTCTGTACAGATCGATGTATATGTCCAGGCAACTCCTAGATGAAAGAACGCAAAATGGTCCAGAGAAATACGTTTTCAGTTTATAAGTAATTGAGTAAAGTGTACAACATTTCCAATTTTTATATGTGCACCTATCCTGTCGAAAAATGCATACATATAAATACTTAAACAATGAGATCAGGCAAAAGTTTGCAGCTGTACTAGATATTGTCTGACCATCATTAAAATGGGTCTTATTTCCTTAACCTTCTCCCCTCTTCATTTTTATTAATGCCAGCATTTAATTGACAGAGTAAAATTACTGATCAGATAAAATCCACGCAAAAGAACCACACACAATGACACATAACACAAAACAGTAAGTTAGTTGATTTATTTACTGATATGAGAGGTGTAACATTTGCAGAGGTAATCAAAATACTTCAGGTCAGTCCTCTTGATTTTAGTAAATCTCCATATTGAAATTGTTATTTAAAAAAAGAAATGGATATCTGTGTAAACATTTTTTGTATGCTTGCAACTAGCATATTATGCATAAAATATATTATTATGTCCACTTGCCTGCATACCCAAATGCCTGCAGTATAGTCAATTTGTTTATTTTCTTCTTGTAATACAGGTTCAGGTTTGTTACAGGAGTGCTTGTTAAAAAAAGAATTCACTGTTGTATCATGTATATAAATTTATTCCTACGCAGAAAATTTCTTTCAAGCTTACATATTTGTAAAATTTTCATTTTCAGATTGATATTACAGTTTAAATTGTAGCATCTACCATTTGTCTACTAATTATAACACAGAAATGGCAGGTATACTGTTGTTTTATTTCCCATAATTTTTGGAAGGAAAAAAAAATTAAGTCATTCTCCAGGATATACAGTAAGATTTGTTCGACTTAGCCATTCTAGTTTAAAAATAACATAGACAGGTGAAATGTCTGAAGAAGAAGAAATCCATTGAAAATGTCTAGTTGACTACCATGATACTGGTACTACCAGTATAACAGATTACGTTTTCATCTCTTGATACCAAGATTTTACAATATGGACAATTCATGTACGAATCTTTGAGATCATGCTACATATTGAAATCATCATACAACAATTAGGCCTGATAATTTTTGCTTGAGAGATTTCAATTCAGTTATCCCTGAACTTTGAATGAAAGTTCAGAAAAGGGACGAAATGGGTGCCAAATTTCAAAATAGTGTAAAATGTAGATTGCAACATATAATATGACTCATATTTCAGTACAGAAATTAATGGTGACAATAGAAAGGGGCCTTACCCCAGCAGTTGAGAAGAAAGTGCTAAAAAAGGGCAGATTAGTGTAAAACTTGTGTGTATAAATATACTACATGACTCTTATCGATTTAAAAAATTAATGACAACAATAAAAAAGGGACAAAAAGGAGCCAAAATTTCAAATTAGTGAAAAATGTAGGTTGTAATATATCATATGTCTCACATTTGTCTATGGAAATTAATGGTGATAATAAAAAGGGGTGTATAAAGTTTAATTCTGTTGGGAGGGTGTCCAACTCCCAAATCCTGCATTGTTTTTGTGTCTCATGGGTTAATTATATATATATCGTACGACTCGTACCAGAGGCCCACATCCTTACAGCTTACTGAAAAGGGCCTACAAGGGTTGTTTTTAAATTGCTTTGTTTTAAATATAATCTTGTATATCATAAAGCTGAAAATACATTACAAAATAGACGTATTAACTAAACAACCCGATCATTATTGATATATTATGCTTATTTATCTACAATGTTGTTGATTGTGACGATAGCTGTCTTTTACTTACAGCACTTGCTTTTAACTTTTATTTGTTAGCTCACCTGACCATTTCAGGTGAACTATTGAGGTCACTTTGTGTCTGTCCATAAACTTTTCACCATTTAATTTTTTCAAGAACCACTTAACCAATTCATACCAAATTTTACTGGCATGGCCATTGGTTGGTCCCCTTTCAAAATTCTGTCCAGCAGCACCATATGGAATCAGACTGGAAATGTCCTGACCCAATGATATATTACTGAATTGTTGGAAGTCCGAGATTGCTTCCATGGGGCATATTGGGCTCAGACTGACTGAAATTTTGAAAATCTTCTATTCAAATTCTACAGGGCTGGAAACTCACTGAAAAAAATTAGAATTACTGCACCAAATGGAATCAGACTTGGCAGAAATGTAGCTTGGAAGGTATTGCATGTAAATGTTGGGGAGTCCTAGTTTATAAATCATTTACTGGAACAAGAACTATAGTGTTACTTATTTGCTTACGAATCACCTTTGTGAGGTAATGGTTCGCCTGCTTGCATGGAATGAGGTTAAAATCCCTGTCACTGTCAAACCAAGGCAAGGGAAGAATATTAAAAAATATAATTTCAAACTATGCTTAGTTGGAAGTAACCATGTTAACTATGTTTTCTTAGAATCAACAGTGCAGACTTTGTGTATACAAATCAGAATAAACATGATCAGATGTTTTATAAGTTAACCGAAAAGAACAACATGGAAGTTTATGGTAATATGCCTGTTTTACAGAAATTAAAGAAGAAAAATGTATTGTAAATGATGGTTTAAATAAAACCTTTGTACAGCAGACAACAAAAAGCAAACGTGGAAGAAAACGCAACAGGTAGAATCATTATTTTAAAGAAATATCGATAATACATGTAAGAAGTAATTTACTTTTTTAAAATGTGACATTGTAAATGTATCATTCCATGGAATTGAATTTACTGCATGTATTATGGTTCCATTCTCTAGCAAATAAAATCATCATATTTAGGAGATTTAAAAAATATGTAACTAATCTGTTATCTTTGCAGTATCACAAAAAAAACTTCTTCTGGGTTAAAAGATAAAATTAAGACCTGAAAAAATAATTTATATTACATTATATTATTGTTTTTAGGCCAAATAAAAAAATACCTTTGGTTCCGGTTACATGCTGCCAAAGATCAGGGTTGGTAGGTCGGCAAAAATATTTTATTTTTAATTTTTTTTTTACAAAGGTTATTCAGAGGAAACAGCTAGACAGTGCTTGTTGAAAAATAGCAATAAAAACTTAAGAGTTGGCACAAAAAATTAGGGTCGGTCGGGTAAACGGAACCACACCTATTATTTTATTAGGCCTTACCGTACTTTTTTGTATTTTTATCTTGGTACTCCTTATATGTTTTCCAAAATTCCATAAATCTCTTTTTTTTTCACACAAAAAAATTTGAAACTTGGTGAAAAATTCCCCAAAATGAGGGTATAAATTTTCATGATGATCTTCTTTGTCATGTTTGTACAACAAGGGATGAGGTCTTGAATTTATAAAGTAAGTTTCTAAAGAGTTCATACATTGTATATGCAGTTGGGTCCCCTACTTAGTAGTGTTCCAAAGTTATTCAGTATGGCAATGGATTTTATGTAAATATTGCAGTTTCCAAGATGTAAGGGATGAAAGGGGCTAATTTCAATTTACAGTAAATTTAACTTTTGGTTTTTTAAGTGATATTGAGGCACTTTTGTTTCTTGATTTTTAAGTTGCAGTATAGATTTAGGTTGTTAGTAGGGATTTTGGCTCCTACTGTTTTTGAAAAAAAGAGAGCAAAGGAAGTTTATTTTTTGGTCCAGTTTTGATGCAGGTTTTTTGTTAAATTCCTTGTAGAAAAGACAAACGAATTATTGTGGCCACACTTGTATTGTTATCCATTGATTGAGAAATAGTCTTTTCTTAACTTGCTGTGGCTTTATCCTGCTCCAATGGTTGAGCTCCTCATTTGACTTTGCTAATACAAAAATGTGGATACTTTGTGTAGGGAAGTAGTCATTTGTCTTTTAATGGACTTCAGTTATAATTGGTATGATATGAATCTGATCATATGTGATTTTTGTGATTGGATAATTCTTAATGGAGTTATGACCTTCATTGACTGTTCATTTTTAGTTCGCCTCTACGAAGTAGAGGGGGACTATTGGACTACCCTCGGCGTCCACATGCACGTGCACATCCGCAGCCAGTTCACAGAGACTAAAAGACCTACAACAATATTTTTTGGTAAGCAGATGCACCAGGGCACGGCCCACCACCTCACAAAAAACTGAGGTCACATGACCCATATTTCATGGGTGAATGGCTTTGGTTACGTTTTGTGTCGATATTGATGTTGGTTAAGTTTTGCGTCCGAGTTCTTTTCTCAAATACTATGTGGCCTACCATCATGT
>JAOXYI010026075.1:0-13355 GCA_028566495.1 Lithophaga antillarum
CCATCGTTTCTCACGACACCATGACAAGCGTTTTTTACGATTAACTTCTCTGACAACAATTTTCTTTCTTGAAACTCACTGTTTATAGCCATGCGAATGCAAATGAAATTGAAGAGTTCTTTTAGCCACGGGAACTGGTCTGTTTTCATTAAATTTGCTCATTATATCTGTCAGCGTGTCTCTTCTGTTTGTCTTCACAAGCCTTTCTAATTTGTGATAGTCCCGCGAAGTCAGTTTTTGGACGGCCGCTTCGTGCTTTGTTTACAATAGTACTGCATTGTAAAAAACGATGAATAAAACTGGAAATTGTAGATCTGAGCATCTGCAATATTTTACTTATCTATGATTGACGGCCCATCTTCAAATAAATTTCTAATGATGTTTTTCACGTCCAGACTTAATTCTGAACCCTTTCGACCCATCTTCTTTCATTAACCTGCACTTGGAATAAACGTATGCGCATACGACAGCAAATGACGTCAACGTGACGTCATAGTCTCACTAATAGTTCCGAGAAATCTATTTTTAACGTCTATTTATATATAAAAAATACCTGTTATCTCTACTTTCATTTTTACACACGTAAACATGACGCCATATTGACAAATACTTTTTGCACGTCTCTGTAGGTTATTGTTATGAAGAGAAAAGATAATAAATAAAGAAGCATTGTTATACAACATGTACAAATTATTTATATATGAAAAGTATCCAATTAAAAGTAATAACAGTATTAACATAAGAGTGTATTAAAAATATGCCATAGCTGATTGAATTTAACTACACATTTGTTTCTTACAGCTAACATTTTTCCTAATTTATACATATCTTTCAGTTTTTCTTTTATTCATTGTAAAGATAAGCTTTTACCAAAACATCTGGTATTTTAAATATACTGCTTAATATTTAAAAAAATTGTATTATAAGGATCACCTTTGTAGATTTTTAAAGTATTGCCAAAAATGAAGGTCATTTTAGAAAATGGTATACTTATGCCATTAGATAAAAACCAAGTTTCAATATCCTCAATAAAATTTTGGACAACTTCGCAGTTCCACAACAGATGTTCAATAGATTCATTTTCTGTTTGACAAAATGTACAGCTAGGACTTTCCATAATATTAATTTTTGCAAGAAACTGATTTGTTGCTAAGATTCAATTGTTAATTCTGTATTGCAGCCATTGCAGTTTAGTATTTTTAGTGATAACAAATGGAAGTTTGAAAATTTTTCTCCAGTCAAGTTCAGGTTGGGCTAAAATTTCTCCCCATTTTATTTTCCCAGTAGGAAACTTTCCATTTCTGCTAAGTAATTTATACATATCTTTGGAACCTTTTGCATTTTTAACAATATTTTGTATAAATGAAGGAATAAATGGAGACTGGAGCCTGTAACTTCCTTTTGTAAAAGATTTTGCAGCATGTTTTATGGCTGCAATTATACTATTATATTTCATAACATTAATTTCAGTTCTATAAATCTGATGTAACTGTTCTAAAGTAAGGTATGATCCATCCTCATGGATTAAATCATTAATGAAATGTATACCTTTCATGAACCAATCTTTATAAAAAACAGTTTCATTTCCAATTTTAATAAACTTGTTGAACCAAATTGGGTTTGCAAGAAAAAAATCCCAGTTAGAATCTGTTTCTTTTTCTACAACTAATTTCCAGGAATTTAGAACATCTACCCAGAATTTGTTTTTTATCCTAGACTGTATTTTTTGTATATATCCAGTTCCGCATTTAAAAAGTCTGTCTTTATCTACATATGACATAAAAATATTTTGCCATTTACAACCCTTCTGAAAAATCCTTCTAATCCAAGTAGATTTTAAAGCAAAAATAAAAGCATTTAAATTAATCATTTTTAGACCACCCTCTGCATAATCTTTTTGTAAAACATCTTTTTTGACTCTGTGTACTGGCAACTTCCAGATAAATGTATAGATAAGCTCATCAATCTTCTTTACTATATCGTCACTTGGATTAGGCAGTGAGACTCTAATTATCTTCAAATGTGTAACATTAGGCACAAGTTAATCACAGAAATATGTGCTAACGATAATACGCCCCCTTTAGAAGAAGAAGACGTAGAAAAAGCAATAAAAAAACTAAACACTGGAAAAGCGGCAGACGAATTCGGTATTAGCGCAGAACAACTGAAAGCCGCTGGAAACCTGCTGACTCCAACCTTAACCACAATATTTAATGAAATACTGATGAATGGATCTTTTCCAAACTCTCTAAAATCAGGAATATTAACACCTATATTGAAAAACTCAAAGACTCTACAGAACTTTGGAACTGTAGAGGTATCACAGTGACACCTGTCTTTACAAAATTATTTGAGTATGTTCTCTTACCAAAGCTGGAATTAACTTTCAATCAGAGTTCTGTACAATTTGGCTTCACAGCAGGATGGCCAATGCTTTTGGCAGCTCTATTAGTATCTGAAGCAAAAGCCGAATCAAAAATTTTACCAGCACAATCCTTATTTCTAATAACAGAGGACAGCCAGAAAGCATTTGATGTCATTAGCCACATAACTATGCTCGATAAATTATTTGAAACTGGTCTTCATCCGAAAATCTGGAATATAGTCACAGACCTATACACTGGACTTACATCAAAAGTGAAGTGGGCAGGTGAACTGAGTGAAAGCTTTAGCATCAAGCAGGTTGTGAGACAAGGGGGAGTTCTCTTCACACACCTATATAAAATATATAACAACAACTTACTAAAGGAACTCCAAAATTCAAAAATTGGAATGATGCTGGGAAATGTGTATGCTGGATGTCCAACGTGTGCTGATGATATCGCACTGTAGTCAAATAACGCTGATGAATTACAATGTATGCTTTTTATACTACATAGATATTCCCAACAAGATCGGGTATCTATACACCCAACAAAAACAAAGGCAATAATCTGTCATAAACCCAATGCACTGAAATCTACACTATCATGGAAACTTGGCGACGTAGACATCTCTCCAACAAATCAAACAGTCCATCTGGAAATAATAAGATCAGAAATGAAAGAAAACTCCCTGAATATGGAAGACAGAATTAGTTTGGCTAGAAGGACACTTTATGCACTCATTAATACAGGTCTTCACGGTACAAACAGCTTGAATCAGTCCGTTGCATACAAAATTTACCAGTCATACGTAATCTCAAAGCTGATGTATGGAATAGAGATACTACCTTTAAATAAAACACAGCTGGCTATACTAACAAAATTCCATCTGTCAAATCTCAGAAGGTTCCAATCACTGCCGTACCGAGCACCCACCAGTATAGTATACTTACTACTTGGAGCTCTTCCCGTTGAAGCAATGATCCACAAAAGAGAACTGAGCTTTCTATATAATATTATCTCATCCAATAATGAAACAATTACAAACCTACAGGAAAGACAAATTATAATGAATATTCAAAACACGGAAACTTACTTCTGTCAAGTAACAGACACTCTTGCCTTATACAACTTGCCATCAATCAAAACCCTGAAGATAAACAAACCTACAAAGTTACAGTGGAAACATCAATACAAATCCGCAATCATAAAGATTTGGTAAGAATTTTTGAAGAGTGAAATTACCAACAAATCCTCACTAAAACACATAAACTCGAAGGAGTTGAAAATAGGGCAACCGCATATCATTTGGACATCATTGAAATCTACAAAATCAGACGTATGGAAAGGGATAACAAAATGTAGGATGATTACAGGAACCTTTACTACCCAAAAGGACAGACACAAGTTTAGTATGGGGAATACCGAGGCTATATGTCAACTGTGCGCTGCAGAAATTGAAGATACCACACATATTTTAACCAGATGTGCATCCCTGTATGACATCGGGAAAACCTACTATACAAAACTTAAAGCAGAAGTAATCTCATATATCGGCAAAATAGCATGGTTAAAACATTTCGATAACGTCACCTCTATAACTCAATTACTTCTGGACTGTTCACATTTTAAGTCATTATTCAACAAACATCAACTAATATCACTAACCTGTACCTCAACAGAGCTTTGTCATCAGCTATATTTAAAGCGTCTGGCACTTCTAAGCATGTTACCATAGTGTGAATACTAGAATATTAACTTTGTGAGCTTTCCTAACACCAATATTAGCTACGTATATTATTAACATTAGATGGCATACTAGACTTTCTGCAGTAGTGAGGCTTTAAGAGGGGATGATGGCGTACACCTCTCCACTTATTACTTTTAAAAAAGGGGAAAGAGAATATTAGAACTTTTAGATTTTATCGATATCAATAGCCTTTTAACGTGTAGATAGCATGGATTATTGACTTCTATATATCCAGCTGGAATATTTTATTACCGTGTGATGCTGATTGTATATAGCCTTTGTATATAATTGTGTTTTATTTAACGACATTGGGAAATATATACAAGATTCAAATCTGATCTTGGTGTTCCATAACTGGAAAGGATATACGAACTAAAGAAGAAGAAGAAGTTAACCTTAACCGTATGTATATATGTATGGATACTTCGTACAATTCCTATTGGGCTTATTTTAATAAGCTAATATATTACCTATTACAATGGCAGCTATCCTCAAGATAGTTTCATCCAAGTATGTCCACTGATCTGGTATAGTATCAGGCCCTTGGAGTAGTAGGTCTTCACCGTTCAAGGAATTTTGGTTAACTGCGAGGTTTTCGTAACCGGAAGTTGTCAAGTCAGCTGTCCCTGGTAAGGTTAAAACAAGGTATGTATCCCTTACTCAATGTTCCTACAACATTCCCCCCTTTTCTGTAACGATTAATTAAGTATCTCATAAGTTAACCTGTCCTAACATTGTACAGATATTTTCTAAAGTCAGCATTAAACACCAGTAGGCCACATCATTATAAATAATAAATATCAGATATACATTGCAGAATAAACTATATACACGATACACTGTCAACATATTTACACTGTACACTAACGCCCATCACTCTAGTCAATGTTATAAAGTTTTGTTTTACATTTTATGTCGTGAAATCTGCAATTCTCTTCTCTGAGAAATTAAACATATTTAACATCTTTAACACAATATCTCGGATTAACAGAGGGGATGGTTCCTTATCCCCAGGTGGTTTCAGATATGGTGCATTTGTTTCTAATATGATGTTGTTGACATCCATACTGCAAACCATGGCCCTGAAATCTGGATATTTCTTATCCATGATGAGGAATGGTTCCAAATTTACTATTTGGAAAAACATCTTTTTTCCTGTGATACTCACTTTATTTGGCATATTAAAGCAGGTCCAATGGATGTGGTATGTTGACGGAAGTATATTTGTCAGAGATTTCAAGCATAATGTCTGAATGTTGTCTTTCCCCTTACAGTGGATGATAATTGGCATTTCCTTTTCCTTGTTTAGACGTAATTACTGTTCAAATGCCTGAACTTGCTTATTCAGCTCTTGGAAATTAGGATGATCTGTGGAGTCTAATCGACATGCTACTGAATGTAGCTTGCGAATTGCAGGGTCTATATGGGAGACGTGCAAGTTCGAACAAGCCATTATTCGCAACAAATGCACGCTGTCTTGTGTCTGTCCCGCTCATCGACTTCTACCTGCCAGAATCTGGCGGCCATATCAATGGTACTTATAAAGGAACTTCCCCTAAGTGTGTCAATCCAGGTTTTGATTAGAGGTAACAGGAATGCATCTCTAGTGGTAACTTTATTTAAGGGTTGAGGGTAGGATCACACCTTTCTCAAGCATCTGCTGAAGGTGCTTTTCTTCCTCCTTTTCAAACTTTAAATTAGTTCTCCTCACTCTTTGGCTAATGGGAGCTGCATCTCCAGTATGTATTTGTTGTTTGACTTCCGCACTGAACAACCGTAAGTTAAAGTTGTCTTTTGCAAAAACAGTGTCAAGTTTCACAAGTAACTCAGCTATTTTAACAGTTTGTGTTTTATTCATACCCTGTATTGTTCTTGTGAATAATTCTTGGAAATGACTAGCCATATTAGTTTTTAGATAGCTTATTTTCTCAACAGAAACGATACTTTATTCATCACTCTTTATTCTGTTGACTGTCACTTTTCGTTCAGAACTAGATTGTAAGGTATCAGGAGTTATGTCCATATTATCAATATTATTTGTACATGTATTTTGTGCCAACGGTTTGACAGAGTATCAGTTATGTCCATGTTATCAATATCATTTGTACATGTATTTTGTGCCAACGGTTTGACAGAGTATCAGTCAGTATATGATACCTCAGCATTTTTCATTTGTGGATTTTCAATACATGTAGTTCGTATTTTCGAAATGATAGAATGTCTGTCAACATTGAAGGTACATGTAGTACTTGTATTGTCATATATTGGGAATATATATCAGTATTTGTCATACATGTATTTTGTGTGTCATCTATGACAACATCAGCTTCTGTTCCTACTCCAAAATTATGACCCTCTCTAAGAGTTACATATTTATCCGTGCCATTTCTCAGTACTACTTTTACCTGTTCTCCATATGGAATTAAAATATTTGGAGAAAGTAACCGTTTTAGATTCTGTCTAGGTTGGACTACATTGTCATTATTAGGTATCTTATCAATTTTCATGGCCGACATCTTCATTCTAAAAGGAGGGACAACGATTTTCTTTTGTACTTTAATTCAATAGATACAAGAACCCTGACAATCTTTATTCCTCACACAAACTGCTGGAATATTTTCCCCGTTGATACAAACTTATAACATGAAAGATCTACAATTGCCTATTATAATCCAGAAAATCTATACCTGATATGATATCATCATCTATATCTGGCATTACAAACCTCCATTTGGATTTCAGTCTTCCCATTTCAAAATGGAGTTCATTTGTAATTCTCGCCTCAGTTTCTGACTCCCGTCCAACACCTTTTAATGTCATATGTCCTTTTAATTTTAATTTTGGTCCCACCTGTTCTAACAATTTTCTGTTTATAACTGAAACTTGTGCTGCACTGTCAATAACTGCCCTGAACATTATATGATTCATCTTTATCACAACATTAAGTGTTTTTGTTGCCTGTTTCCTTCCATATAATTCATTCTGTTAAGAGGGCTATTTTTTGTCTCCGGGATTTTTGTTATTTCAGCTTAAGTTAGGTCCGTTTTTGACTTTGTTTTGTTTAACGAATCAATTTGAGTTGATTTGACGCGTGGCGTCAAGTGTTTATTATATTATGGTTTGGCTTCGCTGAATTATTTCAGTGTGGACAGTTATGTTAATTTGTGTTAATACTTTTGTCGGTTTGTAACAGGCTTTCATTTCGCCTTTTTGCTTTGCTGGCTATCAAAAGTTTTGTGTTATTTTTTAAGAGACTAGCTCGTATTTATAAGACACATTGTCTAATTTATTGACACAAGTAGTGTCATTTTGGGTTTTTGTGTTCTTGTGGGCCTATGTATCGACATACAACTTACCCATTTTGTCTTGTTAAAGACATTTTCGTGTGGTCCTTGATTTAAATATTCCATTGTTTATTTGTTCATATTTTTAAAATTACGTTTATATTTTAAACATTGTGAGAGTTTAATTACTTATTTTTAAATCTATTAATTTTCATTTTAGACCATAACAAAATTAGTATCTGACCATATAAAGGATATTGGCGCAAAAAATAAATTATATTAGGATCATTTATTTTTGGATGTTAAATATAAAATATGTATAGCCAGAACCTCATATTACTTTGAGAAGATATCATTCACCATAAGACAGAGACATTAATGATAGAAAAAATTCTTGAGCCTTCACAGACGGCTTCTAACCTTATTTCGAAGCTATAGTTGTGGCTGATACAATGTTAGTGAAAAACAAAATATTTAATGAACTTATTGTTCCCTAACACCGAACGAGGTAGACCATATCATCGAAATTAATAAGTGAGTCAACATCATACATGTAAAGACAACACCAATTCTGAGTCAAATCTCGACGTTACTAAGACGACGCAATATGACGTTACCCTAAGGTTGAAATCATTATATCAATTAAATTTTCATGATCAACCAGATATAAACGTGATTTCAACGTCGACACCTAACACTGAACCAAGGTTATTTCAACGAATAACGCCTAATGGGTTATTTTTTATTTTAACTTTCATTCGCTGTCTACCGATGGATAATATAAGATACATATGTAGGTGTCACCTTTGGGAAGAGCCAAGCTTATACCTTAAATGAAATTTTCAAATTTTTACCTCTTTTCTGTTCAATCACCTGAAAAAGAGAATCTAAAGTATAAAATAACGAAAAATTGTTTCTCATTTTTTGTAATTTTAAACAGAATTTCCAAATTTGGTATACAGATTCTAAGCGATTACACCTAATTTTTTTCTAAACATGTCTCTACGGAAGCACAGATGGGACGTGCAATTGTTTTTTTTTATCTCGTGGCCACGAAATTCACTAAGTCGAGGCCACAAAATCCTAAGTTATGGCGACGAGATAATTATCCAATGGGAAAGTAGCTTTATCGTTTCAATTTCATTTACGAAAAAGATAAGAACAGTGCAATGGATATCAAAACAACAAAACAACAAGCAATGAAAAACAGTTCACAACGAGAAAAAACAAACAACATTTAAACCAAAGCTAGAACAACACGAACTTTCATAAAAACCGAAGTCAATGTTAAGTGGCACATGCCAGACTGCCATGCACTATTCAAGATCTTTCTAAAGACTTAATAAATTGAAATCTTCATTATCAATAACTAGTGGAAAATGGTCTTGCGTGCGTAAATATAACAAAGTCAATGTAGTATGAAATTAAGGTCAAGGTAAAATTACACAAACAGACTGGCAAGTACTCCTGAAGATCTTTTAAAGGCCAAATATGACACCCCTAGTATCAATAGCTAGTGAGATATGGACTTGATCGTGTAAACGTAACAAAGTCAATATAACGTGCAATTGAGGTCAAGGTTAAGTGACACATGGCAGACTGGCATGTACCCCTAAATATCTTTCTATAGACACAATATGAAACCCCTATTATCAATAACTATTGAGAAATAGACTTGATCACGTAAACTTTATACCATCGCCGCCGGAAAAGAAATGCCTAAGTCTCTCTTTTCGCAACATTCCAGACAATAAAACAAATCGCCAAGTAGAGGGACACAATTCGTCCCCATAGGTATAGATACTGTTTATTAAACATTTGCCGCCAAAGTTACAAATATGTTTGAATCTAATTGAAATTGTCTCTCTCGCTTCTTCCACGAGATACTGTGTATATAAAAAATGTGCACATGTCCCCTTCATGTTTTCGTAACTTTGAGATATAAAACGAAACATAATTTATGTTGCTAGTCATGGTCTTGATTTTAAAATCGTATTTCCTCTGATCACTGATCACAAGCTGCAGAGCTAGAGTGAGATTAGTGATTCCATGGGTTACCGAGTTACTGGTACAGGGGTGGGATCAAACCGGATTTATGGGTACCCATACTTTCGAAATATCTGGAGAAAAAAAAGAAATATGATTTCTTGAATAATAAAAGTTTCTCAATGGCGGAGCATAAAAATACATTGGTAAACCAAAACGTTACAGTTAGGACGAACTGAATATTACAAAAATATGTTTGTTTACTTTGTAATGGTTGCAGCTAAAATTGATTTTCAAAGATTTTAAATAGGAAGCGGAGTAAATAGTTCTATATTTTCCTAGATACTTCCGTTTACGGTTTAATTTGAAATTATATTGAAACATTCAACATAAAATATGTATATAAATTGATAAAATAATAGTATATATATTTGTCATTTATGTCGATCAATAAATGTGGAGTAATCACAACCTAGGAAAATGATTATTTTTGTCGAAACAATATTTTTAAAAAATGTTTGGCCATTTAGAAAATAAGAAAGGAAAAGTTGTATTCAGAGAAGTATCAAGTATCTAATAGTCATTTTCTGTAGTTTTGGAGGGAAAAGGGAAGGCATGTGAAGGGTTGGATCAGAACCCGGACTTTTCTTAAAATTTAGAAGAGATGATCTAAACTACTTTTCTCCTTTTTCCGAGAAGATTGCTATTGCAAAACGTGTATTTTTCGATAGATCAGAACACTTTGTTAATTTAGTAGGCGTTCTGTTTTCTAAATAAAAAGAAAAGAGTACGTTAAATTCTTTAAAGTAAAAAATAATTATATGAAATTAAAAGAATTGGCTTTATTACTTTCATGCCTTTTTAAAAGAAATTCTTAGTTTAAGTGGATCGTATCTATGTATTTCTGGAAAAAATGTGTACATTGTGAATAAAATTGATGAAGTGCTCTTTCGAAAAATTTGCTGAAAACAAGGAAGTCTTTGCAAAGATCCGGCGTTTGAATTTTGAACACTGCTTTTTCTGCTTGTCTGTTTTAAAAAGCAGGAGCTTTGGAAATATTGTTTTGGACCGCCCACCCTTCCCTACCTCCTCCTCTCGTTTGAGTAACTCGGTACCGCCACTGCAACATCCTTGTATTTTAACAATTCAGTCCAAAAGGATGGCGTTTTTTAATTTTTGTTAAAACTAGAAATAATATAGACATTGCATGAATAAACAGTGCGAGAAACCATTTTCTGATGAAGAATAATAATCAAACAGACATACAGATAGGAGCAGACCTTACTTCTCCAATGTTAACATTTACCTTTCATAGCGACTGCTCTCCCAGTTAACTTGATGAACAAGAAAGGTGTCGTCCTGACAGTTTCAAGTGAACCTTAGGGCAGACGTTAGGACAAAACGAAGTTAACTTGCGGTTTATGCCCTGACAAAACTAAGCTACCATCAAAATCCGGTCATGAGGACAGCGCCACTTAAATTGGTCAGGAGAACAGCTCCAATTGATCTGCGAGAAGGACCACTTCTGACCACTTTTTTGACCTGTCAGATATCATTCGTATGTGGATAGTTCGGATAAAATGCTTCTAATAATGAAATAAAGCCAGTTAAATAATACTAATTTTATTAGTGGCAATTCAAGGCTGATACGACAATGTGTGACTTTAACCGGAGAACAACGGACTTCCTGACAAACGCAGACCTCTTGACAACAACAGACTTCCTGACAAAAGGGGTCGTCCTGACCGGTTCTCAGGACAAAATCAGGTTAACTTAGTCCGAACTTCTTGACAATCGACCGTTGTCCTATGTTAACTTGCAAGTTAACATGAATCGAACATTATGACAAATTTCCAAGTTAATTCGGAAGAGAGGGTATATTAGGTCTGCACATATCTGGATTTTTCTTATTTTCTTTAGAAAGGAAGCCAGACTGTTACTCCTTAAAATACGTCCTGAGAAAGGGGAAGAGGCGATTACCATATTTTCTTATGGCTCAGCATCTATAGGCTACAAATTGGGAAATCCATAAAGGGGACATTACTCTGTCAAAAATTAATGCACATGCAATAAGTAAACGGTATCCGGTTTTCAAAGCAAAATTTGTATAACTTCATCATAGTTCTTTATTCTACATATTGTACATAATGCATATCAACTTTCTTTTTTGTAATACAGAATTCAGGTAATCCATGTCCAATGTTTCTGGACTCATGAGTTCGAAATGATTTTGGTATGCTACTTTTTATATTTCCGATTATAAGTCTTCTAACACTGTATTTGTACCTTAGGATAATGATAACGTGTGAGAAATCAAAACCTTTGTAATACCAAGTGTTTATCGGAAAACATGTCACACATCTGCAAAAGATATTTTCTGTTTGTCTGTGCAAGGGCCAAAAAAAAAGAACATATACCAGTCAAAAAAATAACAATACACGATTAACGTTTGATACGGAGCTTTTTTTGCATCGGTTCGTGCATAAGTGGAAATGTGCTGTTTCGTTATTTGTGTTGTGTTCATAATTCATTTTATCATTATCATTCAGAAAAACAAACACACAAACATGCGAAACCCCACCAAAAAAAAACGACCAAAAAAGAAAACAACAAAAAAAAAAAGACAAAAACATAAACAGAAAAGGCCACATTTGCACGTCATAGTGGATTCAGTAACATTCACAATAACCAATGTTAGTGATTGTACAAAAAAGTTGCTTAAAATTGCTTCATAAAAATCTATACTATCAATTCAGGAGCAAAACAAGATTTTTAATTAGAAAACTGTCAGCTTTCAAAAAAGTAAAAACGTCATTTCAGCCCTAATTTTTACGTGCATGATACGCTTTGAACATGTATTTTTTCCGAATATTGACTGGCATTTTCGTCACCACTTTTCACATTTTAGACGTATGGAAAAAATAGTTTTGGCGATTGCTAATTTCGATATTTGGGTGCATTTTTCTGATCATTATCACCATCATTTGTCAGATTCACCATAGTTTGTTTTTAATGACTGATCATAAAATGATTACGACGTAAAACTATCAAAGTTGATACCTTGATAGTTTATGATCAAATATGGCGTTCAGATTAACCGCCGATCGATATTGAGCGAAAATGTTTTCAAAGCCGAAAACTTTTTTATTTTCATTAATTTTGATAATAATGTATTAAAAATAATGAGAAATTTTCCATTTTCATGTGCATACTTTGATCTTAGTTAAACATGAACATCTTCAAGAATAAGTTTTGACAAAATATTTGATCATGTTTATGATCAAGATTAGAATAACAAAATACACTATTGCTCAATATCTAAAGCAGGTCAATGATGAAGCCACAATAAATTCCAGTACATGTTTTTTATGGGATTAGAGTCTTTAAATATCAAATGTTTAATAGTGACTAACTTAAGTAGCCTGTTATGATTCGATCAAATTTTGAAAAATATTGTGTATCGTTTCTTTTCTTTACTTTTTTGTGTGTTTTGTACTAGTATAATAAATAAATATTTATTTTATTCTATAGCATTAATCGTATAGATCTGAGAAAATACTGCAACATTTCTTTACGATCGTTAAATATTTATCATTTTTTTCCTTTTTCTTCCAGGAAATGTCGGGAAATATATTCTTATTTTTCACAATTCTATTTTATCAATATTCAATGAGTTAACAGAGTATCAGTAACGATTGCGAAGAAGTGGGATGTTTCTCTTGTGTTGACAATATAACGAGAATAATTTGTGTAGAAAATTCAGGATTATATGTGAAGGTAAGTACGTATATATGTGCATATTTATGATACTTGATTATGAATAAGCTACATGTAAAATATTATATATATATTTGAAAACAATAAAAGGAAGGAGAGATATAAATGCCATTGAACAGATGGATGGATGGATGGATGGATGTTTAACGTCCAGCGGGTAATCTTTCAACCATATTCAGGACGAGAACATATTAG
>JAOXYI010026184.1:0-13350 GCA_028566495.1 Lithophaga antillarum
AATAACTAAGTCCATATAAGTACATAAATTAAAACTGCCATATGCCTCTAACATCTTACATGCAACCAGCTGTTTACCTAGGTAATATGATAAAGATGATATACTTAAAATTTGAAATAAATGATCTCGCTAAATAAATGACAAGATGAATGTCTTTTATGCATTTTTGTAACAAATTTAAACCCAATGATGTCTTATTTCTCCAGTAAGTATTTTTATAGACTGGTTATATGTAAGCTGAGTATTGTTTTAGCGCCGAATAAAATGATTTCTAATTTTAAAAGATAACAACTTTTTGTACTTCTAGGGATTGTTTTTCATGATTGTATTGATTCAGAACCATCATTTCGACATGTTTATATTTACTAAAACTTGGAGTCATGATTGCTTTGCTTTTTGTAACTGTTCTAATTGATTCACAAACATCATTTCAACCATGTTTATATTTACTAAAATAACCTTGTTAAGTGCATAAAATGGACGTGACAATTTTTTTCGTGTCGTTTATTATTTGTGAAATAAATATGGAAATAATGGGGCGAAATTAATACTAATGGGAATAAAAGGATATAATTGCTGAAATCGAGCCGACTTAAATGTTGCATGAGAGAAATTATCAAATCCACTTCCTTACGTTCTTTCATTGTGATACTTTAAAAACTCCTTATTATTCATGTATTTAAAATCTTTAAGAAAAACTTCATACTGATATAAGATATTTACAGCCAAAACAGATTAATTTTGCTGTTAAACGTAAACATATCCTAGAAAAATGAACAAAATCGGACTTGGTCAATGTTTGACTTTTTACTAATTTTGAAAACAACATGTGCAGTGCAAACTAGTGACTGTACATGACATATAGTGAAATTTGGCGAAAGTCTGTTGAGCTGGTTGATCCTTGCATATTTGAACTTTACACTTAAATCTACCTTTCTTTCTTAAATTTTAGTCTGCTACAGTTTGGTGACAGAAATACTGGAATTTGTCATGTGTAGTTTATGTCAAAAAGCAATATAGCACAATTATTTGCCATAAGTTTACATCAATCCAAACTTAAATATATCAATCTGATTTTGTTCTTTGATGTTCGACTTTCAGACTCAGTAGAATAATCTTGAAACAAATTAAATAAAGATCTATTTCTCAATAATATATCACCAGAAATAGAACAGGATATAGCTTGTTTCTCGTGATTCGCATCCGCACCTCCTTCTTCCACCTGTCTGCAGGACTTAAACTCGCTGAAAATGTTTTATTCCGGCGTATGCCAGATTGTGAGCTCCTACTTCTGGTTGCTGCATATATTTGCAGATGTCCAAAGTACCTTCCGTTCCCTCTAGAAATCAAAAGTAATATATGATACCGGCCCGAGAATATGGTAATAGAAGACCAAAGACGGTTCAGAAAGCAATGATTCAGCAGAGATAAGATAAATCCGACAAAGAATAGGGATCGGTTGAGAAGTTAGGGTAAGCATCTCCTGCTATGTTAGCATCACCCGTCGTGAAATTCTATTAGTTACGTGCAGCATTAAGTCACATCTATGGATCAGGGACTCACCGGTTAGATCTGCAACAAGAAACATGTCAGCCCCGGTTGTAACTAGAACATGCCCTGGCGTAACATATCAATTGTGATACCAAGACGCCATATGTAGGCACTTTATTACTGCTTAAGAACGGGAAATTGGAGAAAGGAAAACTGAAAGTATCCCTTTATCATAAATCTTGGACTGTAAGAGTCCTTCTGGGTCAATACGCAGGAAACGGTCCAAGTAAGAAGCAGATCGAGCTATGTCAGTGGTATCTTCAATATCACTGGGGTAGATCAGATGTACGTACTCACTTAAATGAGGGCTACTGAGTGACAATATATCATCAAAACTCTAGTATTCAAAAGTGAAATTAAATGACTTGACTGCACGTTTTGTATGAAACACATAATGTTTATTAAAACAAATTTTTCCATAATCTCCAACAGAAAAAAGGTTACAGTGGAAGAGATTAGAGACAAGAAAATATTTCATGGTACATTGTTATATAGCTGAATTTTGTAAATACATTAAAGATTGATTGATTGATTGATTGATTGTTATGTACCGTCCAGCGAGCAATATTTCAGCTATATTCAGGACGAGAACAAGTTAATCAATACTAATAATTAAGCGAGGATGGGACAGACCATTGGGCGGAAAATTTTGACTGCCAAAGGAAAAGGAGGATACAGTGGGTAGTGGCGGGAAATTTAGCCTTGCAACTGGCCACTTACGGACCACTCGCGAAGAGCTTTGTTACAAGGGTTCTTTAACGTACAGAGTGTGGCATTCTACCAACATGGGACCTCGGATTTTACGTCCCCATCCTACGGACGTTGGTTGTGTATTTATGATCCCGCATAACGGGCGGACATTCCGTTTAGGAGGGGTTTTACCCCGCAAGGTGGAGAATCTGGGTCCTATTTCTATACCCCGGGTACCCTCGGGGGCATTATATTTATACAAATGATCTATAAAACCAATCATTTCGTTCACAAATTGGCCAAAAATGATAAATTTCTAGGCAATTTTTTTAGGGGAAGGGGTAATATTTCACTAAATTTTAATGTTGAACAATATGCAAGGAGCAATATTTTGTCTTACTTCATTACTATAGTGTGTGGTTATATGGTAAAGGCAAATAAAATGTGATGACAGCCGGTATTACTGGAATATAGGGGTTCAACAGAAAATAATTGATAAAAACCTAATACCTGAAATCATCCATTTTTCACAATTTTCCAGCAAAAAGTTATGAAATATGCCTTCAAACCTTTACAATATCATTTGTATGTGTGATTTCCATCAAAAAAGAGATTATCAATGTTCTCTTGTCAATAATCTACCAAAAATGTTTAATTTTTCATGAATTTTGAAGGGGAGGGGTACTTTTCTGCAAATTTTAATGGGTGAACAATATCTCAAGAACAAATTTTTGACTTGGTTTGATTGGTATGATATACAGGTATAAAGTAAAGGCTGAGATAAGTTCCAGATTTCTATAACTAGTGACAAGCGCTTAAAAGAAGGCAAAATGTTGACAAAATCCAAAATTTGGCAAATGTTATTCATTTTTTTGAAGATTAGTAAGAAATAGATACAACAAACACCAAGTGGCCCTAGATTTATTTGAATTTATTACTTTCAATTAGAAAACACAAAATAAATCAATATTTTGCATATTTAGGTTATGTTTACATTTGGAAGGCAAAATTTGAGCATTTTTGGTACAATTTGGTAGGGGGAGGGCCTAAGATTTCAACTCTGACAGCTAACAGATAATACTAAATATCAAAATCAGACATGCATTTAAAGCTTATACCCTAAGCTTACCGTTAATACCATACATGACCCCCTAAACTGAACTTAAAGTCTTTTTTTGCTACCTAAAGATACAATTTCGATAAAAACGAAAATTGGCAAAAATGACCCACCAGGGCCTTAAAATAGCCCCACATCAATATTCCATCCCAAAATTAAGCTTGTTAACATCTGAAATTCGAACAAGGACATATTGGAGATATTAAAAAAGTTAGTCCGGATGATTCGGAGGGGAGGGGGGTGCACGGTAGGCCTACCCAGGCCGGACTACTATACTTGTTCAAAATTTGTTTGGACGTATCTGTCAAACTTTGTCTAACTTGGTCTGGTTGTTGAATCACCATTTGCCAACGTCTTTTTCAAAGGCAAAATAAAATAACATTTGGGTAATTCCAGGTTATTATTTCACTATTTTCATTGTTTAGGTTTGTAGTATTATCATATATATTATGTGTACACATATTTATAAATATTTTATTCATAAATAAATAATGTAAAATTGTACGTATATGTATTTTGTGATATCAGATGATTTATTTGCGACGAGCTGTAATTAGATAATAAAGTTTCTTCGTCCTTGCCCTTTCATGGGTACCTATACACTTATTTATGTTCGTTCTGCTAATATACGCTATTACTGAAAAAAAATCATGAATAAATAAA
This sequence comes from Lithophaga antillarum, assembly GCA_028566495.1. Lineage (NCBI taxonomy): Eukaryota > Metazoa > Mollusca > Bivalvia > Mytilida > Mytilidae > Lithophaga > Lithophaga antillarum. The sequence goes on from JAOXYI010026184.1 coordinate 4,022, forward strand.
TAAAAATAAATAAAAAATGTCCGCTCTATTCATTAAACTGAAAGCTTTCCGTCTGAGTTATTTTTTGGATTTTTCGTGTTCCTTGTTGCAAATCATTTCGTAACACAAAAGCATGCGAATTACACAAGAAACAAAGTCAGACGAATCGCCGCAATATCTCAAGAAAAAGAACATCTTAAAGAAGTTATCTACTATTGGTTGACCATAATGGAGAGTCAGTATCACAGATAATTACAGTCATGTTTCCTGTATCGTAGTCAGTACCCGTTCCACTCCATTTATGACTTGCTACAGCTTTGTACACTTGACAGTACGACGGATGCCACATATGGAGCAGGACATGCTTACCCTTCCGGAGCACCTGATGTACCTACTGGTTTTTACGGGAGTTCGTTTTGTCCTGTCTTTATTTTTCAGTGTTTATCTGTTTTTGCTTCCACGTCTGTTTGTATTTGATCTTCTGTTGGTAATGGTTGTGTCCCGTCCTCTAGATGTATGATTTTATGAACATTCACTTTGGTCATCTCTCATTTTGTTGTCTACCCTCAGCCAAATAATTGACATCGACTATAACTGAATACTTGATGTTTATATTTTAATGTACATGTTACAGCTCGCGTTTGAATTGATTGACAGTTTACTACTTAATTCACATTTAGATAAAATTTCTATAGTTTTGGTAATCACGCCACAGTATCGTTAAAATATTCGTGTAAACGCTCAGAAATAATAGGTCTATGTTCAGGACCCTTCGTTTTGAATTCCCGTCCGTAATTGGCATGGGTAAGTCAAGTTTGTTTTCGATTCTGATATAAAGGCCACACTTTTGACAGTTTGACTTCCATTTCGCGAGGATAAGTTTCTAGTTATTTGTTTTTGAGAACCTTATCTTGCTTTCAGTCGTCCAACTAGGTGACACTAGATCACGACCAATCAAGAGTTGACACAAACGGTTTAGTTCGTGCGCTTTTTTGTTTTGTTTTTTGTTTTTTTGTTTGTTTTACCCTTAGTTTTTGTAGTACTAGTTAGCACCTACATGACAGCTGCGTTTCATAGATAAATTATTGCTTAGTCATGCAGGAAATAGATTAGAATCTTTTCACTGCGTCTAAATAGGGATGAATTCAATTTCTTCTATGGTTTAAAGTTTCTTTTTATTTCTATATAAAATGGTTTTTGACTAATCAACATTTAAACGGACTACCTACAAGCTATCTAAAATTATTAATTTTAAAATGGCATATCAAATGGTGTGTCTTTTGTTCAAAAACTTTACAGGTAATACCTAAGACAACGTATATATAGGTAGTAAACTTTAGTAGTATTTTAATATAGTTAGTCTTTTAAAAGAAGTAGTTTCTCGAGCAAGACTTGGAGTGCCCCCCTCCTTTTCCAAGTTTCAATTCTTGTTTATTATTCGGTGGCTTCTAATTTTTTGCTGGCTGTGTTATCTGATTTTGTGGTTTTTAGTGTTGTTCGCTATCTTCAATCTGGTATTTAGCAGTACACTAATAAAAGCTTGCTGATAACCAAATGATATCCTCGGGTACTAAGACAATCCATCAGTAGAGGGTTTATTGACGTAGTGATAGAAAAACCAATTAAATGAATATTTTATACCAGTTAGATACACATTTAGACAACTAATATCGCGTCCTTTGTCCTAATGCCGAGAAGCTGGAAAACCTAAAATCCAAAATAAAAAAGTACACACATTCATGTATAGCATATTGCACCTACTTTGTCCAATCTTTGGAATTATTTTTCTCTTTTTTTATACTGATGTCTTGTCATATCTTGACTGTGATTTTTAAGCAGTTACTGTTATTATACTATCGCTTAACGAAGTACGCCAAATGTAGGTTCTCAACAATGACTAGAGGCTCACGTGAATGAATCTGTATGGCTTGTCGCTTAGCAACAAATTATGCCTAATTTGCATAAGAAGTATAGTTTCTATTTTTATTTGCAAGTCTTTTGGGTGTGAGTGTGAACGTCAGATAAACTTTAAGGACTATGGTAGTAAAGTATATGGTTGATTTCAGAACAGCATGAAATGAGGATACCCTGTAAAGGACCCCTTATATGTCATTCCTCTAAAGTTACAGTTCATTTGCATTGTAGTTTCAGAGAAGAAGATTTTTAAAATTTCAACAAATCAGAAACAAGAATTACCAGATGTCTGATAGGCATGAAATGAGGAATTTTGCAAAGGCCCTCCCATATATCATTCCTATAAATTTACAATCCATTTGGCCTTGTAGTTTCAGAACAGAAGATTTTTAAATTTCAGCAGATCAAAACAATAAATACCAATGACAGCCATGTTAGATGTCCGATCAGGCTGAAACGATGATACTTTGTAAAGAACCTCCCATACATCATTCATACAAAGTTATAATTCTCTATGTCTTGTTGTTTCAGAGAAGAAGATTTTTAAAATTTCAGCTAATCAGAATTTAGAGGCTCCAAGGAACCTGTATCGCTCACCTGACTTCTATGCACAACTCTGACTCAATAAGAACAACTGTTTCATAGCAATAAAGTCATGGGGTGCCATCCAACATAATTCTGAAAGAAAACCACCAACGTAGAACCATATCAGCAACATTTGGTCCCAGCAGGCTTAGTAGATTAGAAGACCACTGATGTGTTTAAGCCCCATATGTTCCATTTTTAGTAGCAGCGAAGGCGATGGTGGTTGGGTTTATCAACCATAATTCCAAATGGGGATCATAAATTTATTATTTCCCTTAAGTTTGGTAGCAATTTATCCTTTGCAGGATTTTCCAGAATTTTTTCGTTAATTTTTTTGTCAAATGTTTTATTTTTAGTAACGGTGGCGGCCATGTTTGATGGCGGTTGTGATCATCCACCATAATTCTTAAAGGCGATCACAAATGTATCATTTACCCAAAGTTTGGTAGCATTTGGCCCTTTACAAGATTTTTCAGAATTTTTATTGGAATTTTTGTCAAATTTTCTATTTTTAGTAACAGTTGCTGCCATGTTTGATAGCGGTTGGTGTCATCAACCAAATTTCTTAAAGGGGATCATTAATGTATCATTTACCCAAAGTTTGGTAGCAATTGACCCTTTACAGGATTTTTTAGATTTTTTTTATTAGATTTTTTTGTCAAATTTTCTATTTTTAGTAACAGTGGCAGCCATGTTTGATGGCGTTTGGGGTCATCAACCATAATTCTTAAAGAGGATCATAAATGTATTGTTTATCCAAAGTTTGGTAGGAATTGGCCCTTTTCAGGATTTTTCAGAATTTTTTTATTGAATTTTTGGTCAAATTTTCTATTTTTAGTAACGGTGGTGGCCATGTTTGACGGCAGATGGAGTCATCAACCATAATTCGTAAAGGGGATCATAAATGTACCATTTACCCAAAGTTTGGTGGCAACTGGCCCTTTACAGGATTTTTCAGAATTTTTTTATTGAATTTTTGGTCAAATTTTCTATTTTAAGTAACGGTGGCGGCCATGTTTGATGGCGGTTGGGGTCATCAACCATGATTCTTAAAGGGGATCATTAACATATCACTTCCCCAAAGTATGGCAGCTTTTCATCCTATATAGGAATTTTAAGGATTTTTTAACTGATTTTTTTGTTGATTTCCCCCCTATGTTCTATTTTAAGTAACAGCGGCCATGTTGGTTGGTCGGCAGGACCATCGGATACAAATTTGAAACTAGATACCCTAAGAATGACTGTGGCCAGGTTTAGTTCCAACTGGCCCAGTTGTTTCAGAGGAGAAGAGTTTTTTAAAAAAGCTAACGACGGACGGACGGACGACGATGGACGCCAAGTGATGGCAATAGCTCGCATGACCCTTTGGGTCAGGTGAGCTGACAAGAATTGCCCCTGATGCCATGTTAGATGTCAGCACGAAACGAGGAAAGTTAGTAAGGAACTCCCATACAGCATTCCTACAAAGTTATAATTCATTTGGCGTCCTAGCTTCAGAGAAAAAGACTTTTAAAATTCAGCCAATCAGAAAGAAGAATTGCACGTTGCGACCATATAAGCCACCCAATCGGCACACAATGAGGAAAATATGTAAAGGACATCCCATATATCATTCCTACAAAATTACAATTCATTTGGCCTAGCAGTTTCAGAGGAGAATATATTTATAATTTCAGCCAATCAGAAACAAGAATTTCCTGTGGTGGCCATATCAGATGTCAGATTAGCATGAAATGAGGAAACTCCCATACCATCATTCCTACAAAATTACAATTCATTCGGCCTTCTTGTTTCAAAGGAGATTTTAAAAGTTCGGCCAATCAGGAACAAGAACTGCCTATGACGGCCATGTTAGATCTTCGATCAGTGTGATATGAGAAAACATTGTAAAGGACCTCCAATAAATCATTCCTACAAAAGTTACAATTCATGTGGTCATGTAGTTTCAGAACAGAAGATTTTTAGAATTCAACTAATCAGAACAATAAGCACATAAGACAGCCATGTTAGCTATCCGATCAGCATGAAATGAGGTACTTTGTAAAGAACCTCCAATTATTCATACAAAGTTATAATGTACTGAGCCTTGCTATTTCAGCGAAGATTTTAAATTTTCAGCCAATCAGAAACAAGAACTCCCGTGACGGCCATGTTAGATGCCAGATTACCAGATTAAAAATATTGTAAAGAACCTCTGATACATTATTCCTACAAAGCTACAATTCATTTGGCATTGTAGTTTCAGAGGAAAAGATTATTATAATTCAAGCCAATCAGAAACAAGAATCGCATGTGGCGGCCATGTTAGACATCTGTTCCCGTATATCATTTCTACAAAGTTACAATTCATTTTAACCTGCAGTTTCAGAGGAGAAAATTTTTAAATTTCAGCAAATCAGAAAGAAGAATTGCATGTGGTGGATCGTCAATGTCAGATCAGCATGAAATTAGGGAACTTTGTAAAGAACTTCCCATACATCATTCCTATAAAGTTACAATTCATTTGGCTTGGCTTTTTCTGAAAAGATTTTTAAAATTTAGCAACTCAGGAACAAGAACTTCCTTTGGCTGCCATGTTAAATTTTCGATCAGCATGAAATGACGAAACATTTTAAAGGACCTCCCGTACATCATTCCTACAAAGTAAGAATTTATTTGGCCTTGCAGTTTCAGAGGAGATTTTTTTAAAATTCAGCCAATCAGAAACAAGAACTGCTCGTGGCGGTCATGTTAGATGTCAGATCAGCACCAAATGAGGAAAATTTGTAAAGGACCTCCCATACATCACTCCTACAAAAGTTACAACTTATTTGGCCTCGTAATTTTAAAGAAGTTGTTTAAATTTAGGCCAATCGGAAACAATAATTCCCTGTTGCGGTCGTATTAGATTACCGATCGGCATGAAATGAGGGAACCTTGTAAAGGACCTCCCATACATCATGCCTACAAAGTTACAATTCATTTGGCTTTGTAGTTTCAGAGGAGAATATTTTTTAAATTTCAGACAATCAGAAACAAGAAATGCCTGTGGTGCCATGTTAGACATTAAATCGGTACGAAATGAGATAAACTTTGTAGAGGACCTTCCATACCATGCATTGTTCCAACTAATTTTGGTTTCAAACGATTAAAATGTGGAAAGTTAACGGACGGATGGACGACGAACGCCAAGTGATGGCAAAGCTCACATGACTAAAAATATTACTAAAGAAAGGGAAAATCAGTGTGCATCATAGATTCTCAACATATCATCTGTTGTTCCGTTGTAATTGAGATGAATATAAAAGTAGACAACAACAGAATATCGTTATATAGTCTGGAAATAACAAAACAAAATCAATACAAACAAAATAAATTTAAAACAGGCAGAACTGAATATCGGACAACACGAACGTTCATATGAAACCCGGAGTAAGATCAGGTTCAACAATAGGGTGTGAATTATCTGTTCTGCACGCAGCATCCGTCGAGTAGAAAGACTAGACCAAATAATGTTTTATATAATTCTACATACAGGATGGTCAATGGAATGAATAGAATAAACTTTTCTACCTTTATTTTATGATATATTTGTTAAATTTGATGACCAATTTTTTAGCATACAGTTGGCATTCCAATGAGTAGAAACTGTGCTTCCTTACTCGTCGACTTATTTCTTTCAATTATCAATTCATTCAAAACCTCCTGAAAGACAAGAAGAAAAGACGTGTAGCTATGTCCTTTAATTTCACTTCAGATATATAGATGATGTATTGTCACTCAGTAACCCTCATTTTAGTGACTGCTTACATCTGATCTACCCCATGGAGCTTGAGATTAAAGATACCACTGACACAGCACGATCTTGTTCATACTTGAACCCTTTTCTGAGTATTGACCCAGAGGGGTCGTTTTAAAATGTCGGTTTCTCAACTGAATGCAGACATGTTTCCTTCTTGTAGATCCAACCAATGAGTCACTGATCAACGGATTTGACTTACTACTGGACGTGATTATTGAAATTGCACGACGGGTGATGCTAGCATACCAGGAGATGCTTACCCTATTGACGCATCTGATCTCACTGCTGCCACTTAGGGAGTTTGTGTAATCCCACTCAGCCTCATTTTTGTCTTTTTATTTACTGGACCACTGGTTGCAGAACACCGGTTGGTACTCTACTGCTATTTTCTAATAACAATGTTTGTACTATTACGTGTCAACAAAGAATTCTTTTGTCTACTGTAACAAACACTTGCAGGACTATCTAGCCCATCTGACTCTCCTATCAGCTCTCTCATTTGTGTTCCGTTGCTAAGTAGACTCATCACTTTATTCGAAGTGCAACATACAACGAAAATATGTCCGTTTCCGTCCGAGTTGATTGCGCTTGATTATTTCAAGTTTGGGTCTTGAAACCTCCAAATTTCATTACCCTTCAAATCATATCACTGAATACTGTCGCTATGCTTTTCGTTTAAGAATATCTTCTTCCCATCAAATGCACATAAATTCCAGTATCGACAACAGGTATTGTAGACAGGGACTGTCCAGTTAAATTCCCAGCTAGAATTCTTTTTTCTTTTACCAGTTATTACATCTGTTCTCAAATTCAATTTTGTGTTCCGGTTTTCCAGAATTCAAAGTCATTATGTCAACATGCTTACGACTGCTCCAAGGAAATTTTACAGCAAACATTGAACATACTCGACTGGGAATCAAGAGTTACGTCCAATGGTTTGGCTTCTAATTTCGTAATGCCAACCAATGCGCCATTTGTGCCTGTAATAACAAGTTTTTTGTTTCTTGAATCCATAAAAATCATATGATTGTTTGGAAAAATTGTGCAGCTTAGAAGGAAATTTTTGAAGAATGTGTCACTTGGTAACCGAATTATATTTTTCTTATCATGAAGAGCATTGGATATACTTATAGCTTCCGTGGGTACTTGCAAGGAATTTCTGCTCAAGAGTGACGATTTAGTTTTTAACTTTGTCAATTTCTGTGTCACTCAGTGACTTAATTTCTATTCATTTGGCAAATATATCATGATTTGGTTCCATTTTAAGTGTAAGGGTTTCGACGTTTTCTGAAAGTACCGTCATTAATTTTTTTTTTTCCGAGACGGTTTTATTCAGTTTCTAGGATCCTACGAATGTTTCGGTGTTCGTCTCAAATTTTGCAAGATATCATGTTTCCGTTGTATTTTCAGAATATTCGTCGTGTTGGTCTTTAAGCACTTCCGTGATGTTGTCGATTTCTGAATATATTTGTCGAAATTCGTGCTCAGATTTTGAGTTACTTCTTCTTCTAATTGGTCAAATTTGGGATCATTAAGTTGTCTTGTGCAAAAGTATACCTTACAACGTATTATATAATAGTCGACCTACATTTACATTGCTTCAGTAAGATGTGATTTGGTAGTATAGATGAGCACGCGACTCACAAAGATCATCTTAACAATGGTAGTATCAGTACAATTACCCTCTTAACTGTCTCATCCAGTGAGGTTAGAACTACCATATATCAGGGGTCAAACCTATGCAGATTCATATTGAACGTTAATTTTCTTCAGCATCAGTGTAAAGTAAATAATACAAATCGTGTCTTAAAATAAAATTCAACCAAATTTAATATAAATGGCAATATTAGGAGTGACCCCCCATCAGGTAATCAACTTGGAACTGGTCGCAAAGTTAGCAATATTAAAACAGTTTCGGTTGACAATGATTAATTCTGGACTAATTTCGAAAATTCCCTTTTTTTACCGTGTATATTTCTACAATTAAAAAGCAAAATTTTTAAAATCAAATATAATATATAAGAATTTACTGATGTTTCTTTGTTTAATGGATCAATAATTTTTTTCCAGTAATTTTATAGAATTTTAAACACAATTACACATATATAACTTTCTGCAACAGGTCCAACACCTTAAACCTGACTTATACTGGGTCGAGGCAGGGCAATCCGAGTCGAGATATAAAGATTGATTGATTTGCTCGGGTTTGAAATCTGGAGCTTCGAACCACGATTCAAGTTAAAACATCCCTAAAGTACAAGTAGAGGCAAATTAATGAAATCTCGGCTCATTACATCTAAAATTTCATGTTGTTATTTAAGAAAGAACGACAAATCAATACAATACATAGCAACACTACAAACGTTATATTTACACAAATATGTGTAGAGTTCTTGAAGAAAACATATGAACATTTATATAATACATTTTCTATTATTTCAAAGTTACAACTTTTTCTTTCGTCTGACCAAAAATAATTTTCATTGCAACCAAACAAAAGTTCTCATGCTAAAAAGACGTTGTTCATCAAAATTTTTGCGCTGTATGTAGATACTACCTCAGTAGTTAACTGATAAAATATTTTTTCCTGGAATTCCAAAACTGGTTTATTTTAAATTAGATCATATATTAGAAATCTGAAACACTTTTTTTAGCATTGCCCTTTGTAGTGCAGTAAACATTGTTTCAATATGTGCAACGGTAAAAGTGAAATGAAATGTGAAGTTTTATGAAGAGACGGACAGTTCAAAGGGAGGAAATTCATGTTTTCGTTACGTTTGTTCACGTCACAAATCTTTCATCGCAGAGAAGCTAGAACGTCATAGACATCCGTAATTTTCCCGCCAAACTACGATATTTTTTCAACCGAATGCCCCCACCTCATATTTTTGTTCTTTTTTTTAAAACATAGCTGATAAATTGTATGTGAAATTTTAATAGGCTCTAATAATTTCTATAATTGGTTCTGGTAAAACTTACCCTTTGGTCTAAAGAAAAGGAGTAGGGGTGATAAGGGTCCAAATTGGCCTAAATTTTTTGGAAATAATAAAGTTTCTTTTACAAAAATTAT
>JAOXYI010026292.1:0-13347 GCA_028566495.1 Lithophaga antillarum
TAGGTGATAAACACAATTAGCTATTGTTGAAACATAACTTCGAAAATATCAATATTTACTTGTATCATCCACGAAAACTATGAACTTGGGAAGATAAATAAACTGAAGGCAATTAACAAAACAGATTTTGTTCTGTAAATTTTCAATTTACCTCAAATATCAAACCACATTTTCATAATTAGAATTCTCAGTTTTAAATTCTTAAAAAATCTGATATTCAGTCATTACAAATCCAGATCACGAACGATTCATAATCATATACTGAAGTAAATAATTCAATTCATATTTACTCAGTATCGATCACTTCCTTTGGCTTTTTTGTACTTGCATTCTGCACAGATGGTATACAACTATAGTCGTAGAAATTCTGATTTCTGGTGTCAAATAGAATATTCATGGTTTTTGAATTGAATCTTAAATGATGAATGTCACAATAATATTTCACGGAATGTTTGATTTTCCTTTGTGGTTTGTTTTTTATAATCCAATTCTCACAGGGAAATTAGATTTTTATGTCTTTGTAATAATATCGATATCAGTTGAAATATGAAACCGCAAATGTGCACTGAAGTAAATATACAGGAAATACACGCCATACAAAACTAACAAATCCTTATTTTTTATCACTGGGTAAGATATCTTATTTTATTACCTGTAAAATATTCAAAAAAGTTACCGAACAAATCCGTAACTGACAGTAGGAGCATAATCATGAACTATTCAAAGCTGCTTGATCGAAGTATGCGGATTTGTTTTAACTACATGCATAAAGCTACAAATGGTCATCATCTATCCAGATACTGGAGGGGGCCTGGTCAGCCGAGTGGTTAAGGTCGATGACACAGTACTGCTATCGTTGTGTTGAGGTTTCCAGACACTTACCCGAGATCGGGTGTTTCACCGGTCAGCTGGATAGTCGTCTGCGGTTTCCTCCCCAGTAAGTCTGGTAGGCACGATATAGCTGAAAAATTGCTGAAAGGGATAAAAAAAACCTAACAATCCAATTCAATCAATTCAGTTACCGGACTTTTCTTCGACTGTGGACTAGTCGGAGGTGCGAACGATCAGAGGAACGGATAGAGAATTTGACAGTATAAAACACTGAATTGAAATGAGGTGCAAATACACATATTATTCTACAATTATTAATCAAGTCCATTTGAATTTTTTGTATTTATTGGGAAAGGGACTGGACCTGTCCGAACCTCGCCACTAGTGACATGTTTGTCTACTTTAGTCTAGATGCAGTTGCTTTGCATATACATGTACCAATTACCGTGCGGTGAATGCACATATTAATTTACTTGGTGAAAAAACGAACCCCGTTAAAAAATCCGTATTATCAGTAATTGGAATTTATTCTGTCGTCCAATTCCTAGATTCCTTTCGTCTAAAGCAAAAAAGATAGCACAAACGTGAATGAAATATATATTTTCATAACACACCTGTTCTGTTTTTTTTCTCATTACCTACAAAACAGTTTGTCACAATATACCTTTGAATCTTTGTAGTCTGCAGTTCTTCCGTTTTCTCAGGGTTTTATAAGAGCTGTGAATAAACAGCTATCAGTGATAGAAATTCAACCTTTTCACCAAAATAGATCTACACACGCAAAAATCAAATCAAAGGCATCAGTTTTATAACACTTAGGTTAGAAGGTTGTAGTATATTCGCTGATTTTATACAATACTTAAGACCACCCAATAAAATTAAGATTGTATTCCATAAAATATAAGTTAAAGGATTATTTTGTAGTACGAATGTGATAATTTGAAAATTTTGGTTATTCCAATAATTGTACTTTTAAATAGCATTCAGTTTGCAAGCTGAAGACAAGTAAAAGACACTTTGTTTAATTCTAATGCTAGCCATTTTTACCTGTATGCAGATCATAACTGAATAACAAGAACAAAGGCAACACCAGTATAAATACAAAAGACCAGTCCACACACAACACCAGTATAAACATAAAAAATCACTCCGCACACAACACAACATTGGTACAAACATAATCCACACACAATGCAATCCAATTCAAACACAACAGGTACAGTCCGCCCCACAACAACGCATTATCGGTACAAAAACAAAAGATCACTCTACACACAGCACAACACCGGTACAAACACAAAAAACACATTCCACACACACACACACACACACACACACACACACACACACACACACGACAATACCAATTCAAATACCAAAGGCACAGTCCGCACACAATAAGGCATTACCAGTACAAACACACATTTAGGACACAGTCCGCACACTGGTACAAACACGAGACAGGTAACACACACAACAAACACAAAAAACAAGGTTCGCAGACAACACCACCACAAAAAAAAAAAAAGAAAAAAAAATTTACTTTAACATGTGCAAGTAGTTGTGTCAAATTATTTTTTATATAACTGTACGAGTTTTTTCTTAATTTTAAAGGAACGAAAGCGAAAAAAATTAAGCTTAAATAGCTTTGAACAGAACGGTTTATAGCATGATACTCGGTATCCTGGTGATAATTGAATTATGAAATGCGACGTTTAATTTTTTTTCAGTATTATTTCTGTTTTTAATGTTTTTAGCATAATTTGTGAATTTAGCATAACGCTGATGGTTTTAATTGGTAATAAATTGGTTTTCAAAGATGTAGACAATTTGTCAAACGCAACTAGAGCCAGAAGTAGAAAGAATAAGATTATTGGATCGTGACGGAATTTACACAGTAATTGAATTGTAGACGGATATTAAGCTATTTTAATCAAATTAGCTTTGAAAATTGTTGAATGAAATGGAAATAAAAATGAAGATGTTTCCAGTAGACTTGTCTGTGTAACAAAGCGACTACGCGTGAAATCCTTCCGTCTTTTTATACCATCTGTGTACATCTTGACTCTTTTTTATCTGTTGTGGAACATTACATTTTCCGTAATTAATAAAGGCAAATGGTAACGAAACAGTTGTAGTTAATATATATGAAATCATTTAAAATGTCCTTATATCGGTACTTTTATACAAAATTATTTTTGAAAGATGCAGAAATATTTGCATTTTATCTCTAAGTGGCAGAGCCTAAAACTACTCATTGCACTCGCTTGGTAATATGACTAATATCAAAGGGGAAATTTCCTGTTTTCATTACTTCAAATTTATAGACTGCATGAAATGTGAAATTTGTGTTCAATATTGAACATCCGTGTACGTTAAAAGAAAACTCGAATACAAACTTTAAACACCAGCGTTGGCATATATAAACAATAATTTAGTTTTGACCTTGTATACTCAAGGCTTCGGGGATCCAGTACAGACGGTATATTGTATGGTTGTCACATAATTAGGAGCTTGTAGACAAATATTTCATTTGCTGTGGCTGTATGATAAGAGGTCTTGCCATCCTGCTCAATATATCATGAATAGCTGAATTGGAATGCTGTCGAACTAACAAAAATAAGAAATACATTCCATTTTCACACGCCTTTGTCTATTACTAGATTCACATACGTGACAGGATACGCTTCGAATAACGATACTGTATTATTATACGGCGGATTTGGTCGACTGATCTAGGGCCATCCAAGCAATTTAGTGTGAAAGGTGAACAAAGGGGCGCATTGCATTTGCCCCAATTTATGAAAAATCGCATATATATCATTTGCGCCAGAAGGTAATATTTCATTTGCGCCACAAAATAAACATATTTTTTGTCCCATGTTACAAGTAACTGTTATTTTTATCAGAACATGTAGATTCAAATTTTAAGGTAAGTGGTATTGTGAGTTTATACTCGCTTTTCATACAAACTAAGTCACAGGTATAAGGTTTTATATTGTTCACATGTTTGATGTGACAAGATGGACTTAGTTCAGTCAGAAATAAACAGAGGAAATAAATCCATAATTTTTTACGGCAATGCATACAGATTATCTAATGTTTAAAGAATGTAGACAAGTCGTATAGATGTACCAAAAAGTCCCGCAAAGCCAGAACTAGTTCAGATGAGGAAAGCACAACTGTTGTGAAAACTATGAACGATCACAACCACAGTGTAGATCAGCAGAAAACTGAATCACAACAATTAAGCAGAAGAGTTAGAAAAGCATTTGGAGATATATCTGCAAGACTATCAAAGATTACACGTACAGAACTTATCCTGCTCGAAATCCTACTTCCATCTCCCCGTGGTAAGCAGGGGGCAGCAGGTATCAATACCTTGCGAACGGAAGAGGTTACTATTATTTATAGTATTTACCTGTATTATTGGCGTAAATGAAATATGTTTTGTGGCGCAAATGAAAGATTTTATTGGCTGAAATGTAAATGCCAAATGGCGCAAATGCAAAACGCCGGAACAAAGTTGCGAGTTCGAGTCCCGCTGAAGAAACGACGAAAATATGTCAGCATAAATCTAACATTGTTTGTGTTAATATATATATATATTCATATCAAATTCGTCTTCCAATTGATAATCATTTTCTGATGATGACATGCACTCGGTAAATTCATTAAAGATTTATGGTGCTCATTTGAATTTTAAGTTTTTAATCAGTTGTTATATGTTTCTGGTATTACGTCTAAAAGAAAATGTTCATTTAATGAAAAAGTTTATGAGGATATTTTACATAAATTTCGTGAATCTCAATTAATCTATTTTCATTTTTAAATCATTGTCATGTATTGCAACAATACTGTCAAAAATGTCAGTGCACAATATTTACGTGATTATATTTATATGAAAATGGATCGATGAAATCACAATTCCGAAGATATCGAATATCAAAGTTTTATAAATTCCGACAACCATTATGTCGTGCATCCAATTAATTATGTAACCAGATGGGTATCATTTCTCACTCAACAGTATCTGCAGCGTGTGAGTTTTCAAAACATGTTGAAAAATGTTGAAATGGAACACTTCTAAGCGCTGACCAAACACGCGATGAATATAATGCTAAAGTTCGAAGGTCAAGCAAAATGGCGACAGAATTCTTACTGTCATCAGGGATGTAGCTATCTTCTTCGCTTGTTTGGTTTAAATTCCTTTTCATTTGATAGTTTAACAGTAAAACAAACTCCTTATGAGTGAGCAAGCGGCAGGTGCTAATTGTGTTGATGAAATATAACATATTCTATACATTTTTGTTATTTAACAGGTTGAATATTTGATGATGAAGATAATATGTATAAAATGGCTTCACATTTGGTGCATCACGTCATGTTTATATGTATTATGCACGATGCAAAATAATTTATCTGTCTCAAATTTAATCGAAAACGCAAATATATCCTCTACATGATTGTGTTATTTTTCGGTAACAATTTGTTAAAATATGTTTATTTCTTACTTTCCATCTCTCAGGATGTACATAAAATGTCACTATAATCCCATCTTACAGCTTTCTGTTCTCTCCCCCATGTCTTGTCTTGTAAAATATAGACCAGTTATTATTTGTTTCTACCCTTTTTTACGACTTCGTATTATTATTCAGACCTTCTGATCTATTGACGTCTCCTTTTTCTTCCTGTTTTATGACCATTTCTTTCTGTGCAGACTGTTTTCTTTTGTTTTGTGTTTGTTAACTGATATCTTCCTTTCTTTTCTTGTTCTTTATACATTTTACTATAAAACTGATATTGATGTTCCTTTTGTCGCAACATAACCTTTACCTTGCCTTTTGGATAATGGTATCGGCAATTATAAACAACTGTCATTAAGTGGAAGGTTTGGCATGCCGTAAAACCAGGTTTAACCTACCATTTTCACTAGAAAATGCCTGTACCAAGTCAGGAATATAACAGTTGTTTTCCAGTCGTTCCGTTACCTCTGATGGTTGAGCGTTTTCTCGGTTTTGTCAGTTTTAATTGACATTGGTTCTTTTGACTTTCCCTTTTGAAATTGCCTTGGACTTGGGTATTCTTACTTACACCTTTACTTGTTTCATTGTCTTGTTACATAAATAAGTTCTCGATTCTTTTGATCGTTCTTATTCTTGATTTTCGCCATCTCAACTTTTTATACCGATATCTTTCTTCTTCTCACTGTATTATCATCTCTTCTCTCTTCTACATCTTTTGAGTTTGATCTACTGATATATTTCCCCACCGATTACTTGTACATAATGTTTTGGTTTGGAGACGTTCCCGAGGTGACGGTTGGAAATAAAAATTTTGATGATCTAGATACATATTTCAGTTTGTGCCTCCTCGGTACTGTTATTGGAGGACCACTGATGAGACATGATTAGTTGAAATGCGCATATGGTGCATCAAATAAACTTGTGATAATGTATTAATACCACTGCTGATGAACTGTTAGTCCCCGAGATTCTCACCAGTACTTCATTGCTGGTTTTGGCTGCACTTTCAGTGATTTTTGGTTATTTCTTTTTCAACCTTTGATTTCCAACTTTTAGATTAGAGCACCACGGATGAGACATGACTAGTTGTATATGGTGCATCAGATTAACTTTGGTATCTTGTAATTATATTTTATTGCAATTAAGTTGGACAGCCAAGCGAAATTTATATATTTGTAAGCACATTATCCATGATGACCAAATTGTTTAACTGATACAAAAATACAAATGTCATGAAATTTCTTGTTAAATGTGAATTCGATTTAGGGAAAGTTCACGTGTAACATGTGAATAAAATCTGCCCGTGTAGATATGAATTTTGATAACTTACTCTTAGTAGTATCAATTCAGAAAAGTTGGAAAGACAAATTCCAGGGTAGTAACAATTACTGCTATATACGAGGCCTAAAGTTTTCTAGACTGATGATGTCATCGAAACTATATGGTATCGACATGGTGGTTGTAAGATGTTTACCAAGTACAACTGTTCAATGAATAAAACAATTTCTGTATCCTTCATATGTTTGTTCTACATATTCATTAATTTTAAGAAAATCATATTGTAATTTACCTTCCGACGTTTGATCACAGCAATGTGTTCTAATATATCCTTTTGATTTCTTATTGTATCAAAATTCTCATGGTTTGTCTTGGCAAGTTTAGACCACCAGAAGAAGACACCTGTTGATTATTCTTTGATGGTAAATAAAGTGATTACCTGTTTAGGTGCCTGGTAATAACATCAAACAACAACAACGTGTGAGAACGTGAACACACACACTTCTAATTGCACGTTAAAATTCTCGCCAACTGTATGTTCTAGTTAAAATGCTTGTGTTTCTGTGTACTCCCTTCATCTGTGAATCTTGAAATATCCTGAGGTTATGTCCAAATTGCACAGATCAGTTGCCTTTTACCGTGTTTGAAACAAACCCCGAGGTAACAGGGAGTATTTTAGAAATTTTTGCACAATATCTATCCCATTGTTAACGTCAGAAACGAGAATCAAAATATTACATATTGCCATGCTGTTAATGTTTTGTTTCATAAATTGGCTTGTTTTGCCTGTTCCCACTGTTACTGAATTACAAAACAATACACAGATTCTCATATTGTCTTTACACCACCACAAAAATAATAATTTGCTTCTCGAGTCCGAACAAACTCGTCCGAATCTTGCCACATCAGTATACCGTAGTCAGTATTCTGGATTGTAATTATAAGTGATTCGATAGTGTACACTTGGATGTGACTTTCATTCATCATTTTCCTATAGTAAATGATATCAGATATTTACAAGTTTCAACAATTTCACCGTATTTATTGCCATTTTCCATTTTGGAAGATTTACCCCGGGAATTCACCTGTTAAAAACTATAAAATAATAATGATTGTATAAATATCGGGAGTTGCACATGGATACAGACAAATAACTTCATATCTAAGTTAACCGGACTTTATGACCGCTGTGTGTTAACCTAATTTGCTTTTTGATCTGGTCGAATCAGGTCATCACAAAATTATCAACATCGCTCCAAACAATTTTACTGTCGTCATCTTGATTACTGTTATGACACTTTTCGACCCTTGCTTTCCTATTTCCCAGAGTTATTAAAACCAACTTGTAGAATTGCGTACTCGCAATGGGCGCAATGCATGCAAGAAATTTACCTTTCTGAAGCACCTTCTGGACTCACTTCAGGGTATTTGTTGTCTATTCTCAATTTTTTATCTTTGTGTTGTATTGATATTGTCTTGTGACAAAGGATAGGTACTTATGGTTACCACGTGTTGAAATCTTGGGGTTTTTTTTGATAAAATGAGAAGTTAGAAAAATCAATGGCTTTATTTGTTAATATAATCAAAATGTTTACAAGAAATAGCTAAAAGATTTTTTTCCAGACTAAACTAATCGATCAAATCGATCATCGATCGCTTATCGATCAAATTTCGAACAGTTATCGATTGATGAGTCTTGCTAATCGAACACTTATCGATGAAACTCCCCAAGGAGTTTGATCGATTAGTGATCGATTATTTTGATTAAATAACGTTGATAGATAATTATTGATTCTGTTCGATGAATGTCCGATATTGATCGATTTATGATTTACGACAAGATTAATATGACAAGTTTATCATCAATCACTTAATGAGACTTGATTTGTCAATTGATTTAAATCAGTATTTTTTTATGATATCCATTGATCAGTTATGTAATGAATAACTAACTATTGATTAATATAGTAATAACTGATTTCATGATAGATTCTTCTGTTCTTCAATGAAAAAAACAAGGATTTAATTAAGAGTGTCATCCAAACTAAGGCCTCATATAGTCACTCAGGTGCCTCATTTCAAAACCTGCTTGTTTTTGAAATGACTTAACAGTAATATTGCTGATCAAAAATATTTTATGGGAATTTCACATAAATAGATAAACCAACTTTCCATTATGAGTCTGCATACGTAATAATTTTAACTTTAGGCAAAAATACCAGAGTCAGGATTACTTGTTTAGACCAACATACCCATCATTTTGGTTTTTTACAAGGAATGAAGCTTTCTTTTCAGAAATGTATTACTACTCGACGAAGAATTTATTAATTCGTTAAATAAATTATATACCTATCATAATATCTACCTTTGTTACACAAATTGTTACTTTATTTATATGGGATAATCGTTATTTTGTGAAGACTCTTTAATTATAATACAATATAGAGAATTAATATTGCCGTCAGCATTTAACAAGTGTAAGACAGTTATCTTCAGAAGTTAGATTGCACATAATCAGCCAAGCAGACCAGAACATTTGCACGTCCACCCAAATTCTTTCTTGCTTTTATCATAAATATTTCATTCGATTATAATAAAATTAAGAAAGCGATTTCGTCACGATTAGTTTATCATATAGCTAACACTAAACATCTTGTTTAACAAAAGAGTCTGTGTGGTATTGTTAAAGTATACTTCAAACATCTTGTTGAGAAATGATGGCGCCAAACAATGTTCTTCCGATTGTTCCTGTCCATATAAATGAAAACTGTTTTATTAAACGGGTAGCACTACAATACATATTAAAAAAGATCAGTTAAGGATTTAAATAATTCAGTTCGACAAACAATACAAATTTTGAAATATCGAATGCACATTTCGAATAAATGGATTTTACTGGCGATCCGAAAGCAACTTAAAAGAAAACCTAAATAAGAAATGGAAAGAAAAAAAACAACAAAAAACAAAAGCACAGTACCAAATACGAAATAGTAAAAAGACCACTTTCAGCATTTTTCAGCTGTATCCGCATAACGACTAGGTATTGGAGAAGTAACTGATCTAGCACATTTTTGTACGTTATTTGGTAAATGCTTTGACATCGACATACATTAACGGACATTTATAACAATACCCATTGTATGCCATTATCATTATACTTTCTGGTAACCAGAATGAACTACAGCGATTGATACATTCAACGATACCATTTACCATTGCACCTCATACCATTTAACATGGTGGTAACCAAGAGTGTTATTGTCTATATATTATCAAAATTCATAATTTAGCAAATTAAATGATGAATAAATGTGTTCCATATTTCATGAGATTAATAAACGTTTTAAATTTAAATAGCTTTGATTAACAGAACGTGATACATTTTCTGTGGTTACATATTACGTAATGTTCTAAATAGCAATTTATGCATTACATGTAAATATAAGGTGACGATTCTTCATATACAATACACCATTCCTCATACACCATTCCCCATACACATACGAAAGCGAAGTGCACCATATGTCATTTATCATTGAACCATGCACACACGCATGAATCATAACCGTACACGTTATTTGGTAACGTTCAACGCATCAATCGCTGGAATTCAAAAAGAGACTTCGACTATATTAAAACGTTATGAACAAGAAGTGGGAACACTTTGCATTACATCATGCATTTTATTGCAAAGGTATTTGCAGATTCGTTTTCATGGCCATATGAATTGATCTTATTTATTGCCGTAAGAGGATACATAATGCAGCTTTTGTCTTTAAACGTATATCAATTCGTCATCTGTTGCGATTACAGGAAACTACCAATAATTAACTGTTTCGATAAGGACGTCAATACGATCATGTGAATTCGTTCGAAAATGAGATAAATGAGCAATATGACACTGAAATAATATTTAACCCAAAGAATCATTTGAACTTATCTAATATGATTTGACTAATCAAGGGATACACATAACTCAATTCGATACTTGTGTCTTCGTTGCCAAGCATGCTTCTTTTGTCTTAAACTTTAAACAAAACTATTTATTAGATATTTTTGTGAAATTTAAACTTTTGCGCTATGACAGGCAATATCATTATAACTGTTAAACAGAACAAAAGATATTTCTATATACAGCAAATAAAATGTTCAAGTATCACGCAAATATGTTTATAATTATAACTATGTTAGCAAATTTATATCAATGCCTACATATCATACGTACATACCAGAATACATACCGTTATATTTTGTTGGGTAAAACGAGTATATCCCTAGAAGTTGAACATCAGCACATTAATCCAGAAAACAAGGCAATACAGTAAAAAAAATACTGAAAGCGACTAATTCAAATTCTTATGGATTTTTTTATTAAAACAATATATAATAAAATGTTATTTTTAACGAGATCATTAATGTGTAAGCTCGGCCATTTACGCACAAACTGAAGGACTCTGAGTAAAGTTTGAGAGTGAAAGGGATCGATAATCTAATACAAAATAACACTTAATCCTTACAATTCCACTCGTGAAATAAAAAAACCCGAAATTCATTCTTGCACATGCAGCCGGAACGAACTGAATTTAAGTAGTACTTTTCTTTAATCGGTCGAAATGAAACTACAAGAAGTAACAAAGTATTCAGGCAAAAAATAAAAATAAACTTACGTTTTGTATGCTTTAATCCTAAACTGAAACGAAAAGTCACCTTTTACGTTCCTTTCATTAAACAAACAATTCATTTCGCTGTTTGTTTAAGAATGATGTGACGTCACGAATATCATAGCGAGATTTTCACGAGATTAATTTGCTGGATCTTTACGTTTTTCGGGTTTTTTTTTGCCATTTTTAGCTAAATGTCAGACAATCACGACTTTCTAAAACAGTTCAAACCCTTTTAATTGATTTTGGTATGGATACGTATATACATATTTACCTGTATTTGACTACTCTTAAGAGGGTTCAAGATTAATTGATTGCATTTGATCCTGTCTGAAAACCTGTTTGATAATAAACTGAGACTAAAATGATTTATCCACATTTTTCAACTTATATTTATGTTAACAAAAAGGACCGTTTTAAGTCCAAAAGAGAGTTATTGTACTTCGAATATCTATCGTCCCTCGAAATTGACAGATATATTGTCGATTAGCTAAACCAAGCATTTTGACAATTTCAGCTTAAATTAATTTTTAGAATCTGCGTGGTTTCTCACAAATAACTTTTTCTTACCCAAAATTAACTTTATAAACTAATGTGCAGCACCTTTTTAAAAGGAACACTGTTATTTCAACATCTTTAGATGTTTATAGTGCATAGACTGTAGAGAAATCGAAGATTTAATACTGTTGCAGGACTGAAGTGACTATGATTTTAAATAGTTTTTTTCAGATTTTAAGTCTTCATGTTCAATTAACGCAATGTATGTAATACTCCTGGTTACGGTGTTTTCACCCCCCACCGACTTTAAAAAAGGAGAATATAGTCGTTACCGCGTAGTCCGTCCAAAGTAATTCGGCAGAATAACTCTGCAATAAATTTCCAAACCAGTTTCTGTTTTTCTGTGCAAATGACATTTGGTGGCTATGAGACTAACACAAGAAACTTAGTTTTTTCACTTCTTCTTTAAAGAGTTATTGCTCTTTATTAACAAAGGCTATCCAATTTTCAATTTTTTTCTCAATTACAATAGGCAGATGAAGTCTAAATTGTGGTATGCAACTCTCTAAGTGGTCAGGCTTACCTTCGGATAAATAGGCATTGGGTCTAGTACTTATAGGCATGCCACCCCTTGAAATATAATAATTGTATAAATTTAAGAAAAAACGATAATTCTTTGAAATTGTTATATATAAAGAGAGATCTTAAAATTGTTGTAGAAGTACATGATAATGTATTGGATCACACGTAAAAATATAAGGTCTGCACCTTATACCATCTTGGAGTTATGTCCTTTGAAGATCTGAAAAAAAATATCGGGCAGAAGGGGTCACGAACATTTATTTTTCAAGCATAGGATTACGATATAACGCTCGTAATTGTGAGCACAGTTGATACGTGCTAAAATTGACCAGATTTCATTGTGACTCTGTTATTCCTCTCAAGCTCTTAGAAATTAATGAAATCGAGGGATCAAAAACAAATTTTTTGCACCTTGAAAATGTTAAAAATGCATCCTATTTTTTTTTAAAAAGGAGGGCATGACACTTTTATTCAATACACAGGGTTGTGATATCCCACATTAATCATAAAAGCATGCATGTAAAACCTAACTATAAAGTCACTGAAATTAACACTATTTCTATATTAACACTGCTAAGATATTATGAAATCTGTCAATACTTTTGGAGCTATTTAGTGTTGACTGTGGAGTTGAGGAATATACTGTCGTTCCGACGGTTCTTGTTAAATACTGGCATAGTGGAAACGTTGCACAAATTTTGGAGAGATATTGCATAGTGTTATTCAATGAACATTATGGTTGTATTTTATCGGCAATTTATACATTTTTCCTTTGATCTTACAGACTGATATTGTCAGTATCTTCGTTCTGCCATGATACTTAAAAATATCAGACATTGTCATGGGCGACGTAACGTCGTACTGACAGTGACGTTGCTGATAAAAACAATAACTGCAGTTTGAAGGTCTCGACTGAAATCATCACCAGTATCACAGCTCGCCCTATCGGGCTCACTGCGATACTGCTGATA
>JAOXYI010026400.1:0-13346 GCA_028566495.1 Lithophaga antillarum
GGGGGGGGGGGGTTCGCGCTTAAACAGTTGATTTTTCTTCGATTTCCAGCTGTTCGTTTCGAGGACCTGTTGAAACTTAATGTGTTGACATGCGCACATGGTGCATCATATAAACTCTTGTATCTTCTTGATAATATATTACTCGTTGATAATATGTTACTATGTCTTCTTTCGTGGACATTTCGGGAATCTTCTGTGTAGTATAGATCTCGAAGATGGCTACACTGTACAGAAACAGACGGATTGAATAAAAATAATCATAACCAAAATAGTTGTTTAGTGTAAATATTCCTTATTCTTGACTTCCTTTAGCTTTAAATGCCTGAAGAGTACTAACCAGTCTTCTGGTTCACAAAAGGTACAGGTTGTATTATATGAAATTAAAGTATAAGAAATTATATAGTTTTTCTCGATTCGTTAATGTTATTTTATTAAATTTAACAATTGTTTGTTTGTGTCAAAGCAGTTTTGAGCCACTTTCCTATTTCATATTTAGCTATATGTTGGCGATCAGTTTTGATTTACAGAGGCAACTGGACTGCCTTTGGAAAACTGCAGACCTTGGAAGCAATCAATAATACTTTATTACACACGTATGAATTGAGTCTTTTTTGGCTGTCGACCAAAGTTAGTCTGATATTTGCATCTTAGAGATAAAAAATCTATTGATCCGTATGACTTACCAAATTCCTAAACTACCAGGCCACTGAGGCACATTATACTTTTTTAATCTAAATGCTATCTAAAACTATCCAATGGCAGTAGAAAATAAACTTCTGTTTTTCAATACTGTTTTGTATAATTCAGAATTGGTACAAAACAAGAAAACAAAAGAAAAAAGATAAATGAAACTAAAATAAATGAATGAAAAAAAAATAAATAAATGAGTAAAATAATTAATCAATTAACTAATAAACAAAGAGCAGCATCATTTGTCGCTTTAGTTTCTTGAAGATCTTTGTATACTAAATGATATTTCAAACAGGTACAATGTGTAACATTCGTATACGAAGCCATTTCAGTACATGATTCTTTTCTGAACGAAACACATTATTCACGGATGAATAACGTATATCGCAAAGCACTTAAACAGTGGCTCATTTTTTTCGCCATGACAAAAGTAATATCGATTTCAGTCTCTGCGGGATTGATATCTTAACCGGTGTCATACAAAATTAATCGGTAATAAAACGCCCACCTCTATTACATTAAACTGACGAGTCAATTGACTTGTCCCTTTCAAAATAATCTGTTTCAATCGGCTCAAAACTACTACAATAAATTAGTTGTTTCACAAATCAGTGGCAGGCTGCTACAATCGCATTAGATTGTCATTTTATATTCACATCGTTATATTAGCAAAAGTCAATTTTCAGCGTAGTGTCTATATGTAGATTCATATTTTGTATTAATCTAAATGCACCGAATAGATAGAGGTAACAAATAAAACAACACAAATATTAATAACATACATATCCATGTTAATTGCAATAATACCGTAGTTTAATTGATATGTAATTCATTTAGAAATGAGGTTAATTGTTTTTCTTCCATCTAACTTGTCTCAATATTTAATGTTGGAATGTAGAAGTACACGAGCAAAACTGTGCACTTCTTCCACCCGACATGCTTTAATATTTACTGTTAGAATTTAAAATACGTGAGGCTTTACACACTTCCTTTCACCTAACTAGCTTTAATGTGTATTCTTTAAACTTTGAAGTATATGATCAATGACCTATATACTAGTTAGTCATTAGAAATAAAACTAGATTTTAAGTGGTTAAAATTATATGGTCATAATTATTACAAAAACATTATGGAGACTTAATGACAAAAGCAGAACATTCCCTATTTTAAAATAATTTTGTCTTTCTGAAACATTTGTGATTGGAAGAAAGAAATTATGTCTAAACCTTTTTAGAATAGGGTGTGGTTCAATATAAGTTGATTTTTTAAAATTTTATTTAAAATCACACCTACGCAAATTTTCAAAATTAATTATTAAGCAAATTATATAGATTTGATTCGTATTTACTGAAATTTATAATGTATCAATTTTAACAACCTTAGGTCACAGAACGTGCATACCAATTTGTATTGTACATTCCACAATGTTGTAAATAACAATTAATCCATTAAAATATACATGGACGCCTAATACACGATACACCATTCCCTAAACATATAAACAAGTGAAATGCACCACGTACTATTTATGCTGAACCATACATGCACGCACCACACAGAATACGGGTTATTTCGGTAACGTTGAACGTATTAATTGCTGTCTGTGTTATGGTATCACATCATATTGACATATGACTTCATGCTTACCCTTCCGGAGCACTTTAATGTCACTCCCGTTTTTATTAGAGTTTGTACTGTCTTAGCTTCAGTTTTCATTGTTTAGTCTTTTTTATGCTTCCACGTTTGTGTTTGTATTTGTTGGTAATTGTTTTGACTGATCCTCTGGGTGTATGATATGATGAACTTTGGTAATCTTCTCATGCTATGGAATGTAACATTTAGAATTTTTTACGTATGTCATGAAACTTGCTTAGTTCAGGCAAAATGCGTACATCAATAACCGACTTTTACACAACCGTATAGCCGCAACAATGATGGAAGATTTAGCGCTGGAAACAAAACGTTTTACAGAATACATATAACTGTTACGAAATTTAATTTATTTTTGCCATTAATTGATCAAAAAATGGTTTCGTCATCTGAAAATTCTTTCTCTGGTTACACTTAGTGATTTAAACGATTTTTTTTTCTTCTTGGATGGAAAATATCGTTTTTTAAAATTCGACATTTACAATTGAGAAAAAAAACAATTAAAAGAACTTTTTTATGATCATCCAGTCAGAAGCTGACAAAAGAATCCCAGTTTAAATACGGTGTTAGTTAAATGGCAGTGATGCGTTATTTGGTCTTTAAATATGTAATTGAGCAGTATTTTAGCCATTTCGAGACCACTGATATTCGAAATTTTGTAAAATATGAGGACCTACTTTAGAGGCGACTAAGATATTGTCAATCAATATTTGATGCGTAATTAATCGTTTCTTTTTGTTTTTTTCCGATGTTGATCTCAATGGGGCGCATGATTTATTGTAAATTCGAAGATTGCTGTCTTTGATCATGGATTTAGGAGACACTCCAGAAAATTAACGACAATCTGTAGAACCATTAAGGTAAACTATGAATATTAATACATTGTGTTTACACCAAAAGAAACAGATTTACAATCTATAAATTTGCAAACCCGTCTGTTTATTTCAGTATCAATCAGAAACATCAAAGAGACAAAAAGAGGCATCAAAAGTAGCTTTTTGAAAAGTTCATCCCAAACGGTGTAGATCCATAGGCTATTACTTCTAACTGTATTTAAATATACGATAACAGTGTTTTGGCAGGATGAATAATTAATGTACGATTTCGGAAGTTAAAAAGGCCTTATTATTCCTTTCATTAGTTATTTTCAGACTAATGGAATAAATATATCCCTTCTTAAAACGTTTCAAAATGTTTCAAAGATAACGTGACAGCAACGACCATCTTTATTTGCTGCACGTAGGCTGAACATCTTTTTCACTTTACAGTGTGGGCTATAAATAATGACAGTGTAGACAGTAAATATATATAAATACGGTTAAAAATGTATTGCTAAAAATAATAATGGGACCATTGGAAGCCTTCCCACAGGTTACACACAATAAGTTTCAGCTCGCATTTGATAAAAATGAAATAATATAATAGACATTAGATATTTTAATTACGGCAACCTTAGCTTTTAAAACCTGTATTAAAGTTGCACCTCGGCTGATGTCTTTCAATGGGTCAGAAACCTTTTTCTTGATATTCAGTGCTTTAAAATTTAGCGTCTTAAATCCGATTGTAATTTGTGTTGTTTTGAACATCAAATCTGACAATTTCTTCTCAGCTCAAAATAATAAATTCTTTTTCGTACTGCAATATTACAAGAGAGGTAACTGTTTCCGTGTACGTCAACAGAAAATATCCATATTTCAATTAACTGAATGACGACTGACTATGACTGACTTCAAGGAGTACAAACGATTAAGCCAGCTCCTGTTCGTTAATGGCAAATTAAGTCATAAAAAAGTTCCTTAACGGGGCAGAGTAAGGTCCGTTAACACGAAAATAGAGTTAAGTTAACCAAAACCTATGGGTAAAAGTCGAATATCTTTAAAATCAGTATTTTACAAAGAAACAAAATATGCGTCTGTCCAAATGGTATTTATTTATGAAAACATTAAGACAGTTCTTGTACAGGTTCTCTAAAAAACGAAAAGGCGCACGACTACCCTATGTTAAAAATATCATAATGCACTTACTAAATCATACAAATAAAATTAATATTATCTTTCTCTAAAAATTATTTTTAAATGCATTAGAGTTAAAAATTTTGCCTTTAAGTCCGTTTTTGAACTAATAACATATTTATGGTCCGTTAACGAGTTGCTTAATTTTTTTTTTCAAGAATTTATCGGGGGTAAATCTTAGGGTAAAAACAGTCTTTAAGGATAATTGATTAAATAATTGGTAATATTGTTAGAGGAATCAGAGTGCTCAAGAAAATCCCCGTTTTAATGGTATAACTGGTAAGTAATTCAATAACGGTATAAAATTTAAGTACATGATTGTAATAATGTTCCGTTCTACGAGAATCATAACTACAACAACTTGTTAATGGAAGAATGTTTGGCTGGTTGGTTGGTTGGTTGGTTGTTGGGGTTTCATCGTCACTTTAATTTCAGCAATGTTTTAGCTATATCACGACTAGAAGACTTACTGGAGGTGGGGTAAGCCCAGACAACTATCTGGCTGAACCGGTGAAACCCGCGCGACCATGGATAGGTGTCTGGAAACCTTAACACATGAAGCGGGGAGAGTAAGACTCGAACCCACAACAGCGGTGTTAGACTAGTAGACCTTGGGAATGTTTTGTTTTAATTTGCTTTAACTGAAAAATGGTAAAATGAAAGAACAGAATCAGAATGTGTATAGGTTGAACTAGATTCTCTCATCTATCAGGTCACAGCTAAAACAATTTTAATGCATAATATTGCATAATGTTTATTTTGATATACTGGTGGATCTAGGATGCATAGAGCATGGAAAAACTAATTCAATCTAAAAAGGAAGAAGAAAAAACTATTATCAAGTAACTGTGAAACATGAAATTGAGAAAAAGTACTTGCGTCATCGGAGGACATGTGCACCTCACAAGAACATGCATCATTGATTTAATCAAATATAAGTTACTGGAATACGAACACGTGGCTCTTGTCAGGCTTATATGCATTTCTTCATATTTCCGTATAGACCAAATATGAGGGACACAGAAATCATTGGACCTTTAAGTGAGGTCCGCGTTTGATGATGTCTGCCTGACTGACAAATGCTTCCCCAGATATATCCATAGACTCACTATGGTAAACCTGGATGTATATTGAATGAGTTATTGCTCTAATAGTAAATTTTAGCCATTGCTGTCAATGTCGTGAAAAAATACACGTGTCTCCAAACCCTAAATCAACGTAGGCAAGTACACGTATTCAACTTTTTACTTCTTTTTATTTTTTATCAGTGGAAACACATTCAGCAATCACAGATAAGTTTGTCAAAAGGAGTTTTACCCAAATAAATAAGAATAAGATGTTAACAATTTATTATCAACCTGTAGAAAGTAAAATGTCATATTTTAGAAATAATCGTCTTGGGTAATATGATGAAAAACCATTCATAAGTAGATGAAAAGAGGACTATCACAGCTAAATTTGTATCATCATAAAATCCGAATTGGCCAGTTGACACGTGTTACACCAGCATCCACAAAGGAAACCTACTACATTGTACCTCTTTAGGATAAACATGACTAACCGTAAGATAGGTGCAGACCTAACCTCTCTCAAAGTTAACATGAACCTGTCGTAACGACCGCTCTGCAAGTTAACTTGATGACAGGACAGCTGTCGTCCTGAGTGATAGTTTGAAGCGAAATTGGGGCAGACGTTAGGATAAAACGAAGTTAACTTGCGACAAACCCCACTGACAAAGCTAAGTTAACTTCGAAGTCCTGTCAGGAGGACAGCTCCAACTGAACTGTCAGGACGACAGCTTCTGACCGCTTCCTTGACCTGTCGGATATGTCGATAGCTTCGATAAAATGTTCCGAATAATAAAATAAGGTCAGTTAAATAATAATAATAATATTATTATTATTATTTGCATTAACGAATGAAAAGCATATAGGGTCTAAGTAAACACACTAGTTTGTTTCCAGTAGCCGATCTGTATTTGCTCATTCAAATTCTTATTTCTTTTTGTTTTCATTGTCCGAAATGAAAACCATATTTACACACTCTACGAGGAAAAAGCAGCGAATGAACAACATCGACATTAGTTGTTCTACGTGCCAAAAAAGACCAAATATTAAACTGAGACGACAAATGAAGCAAGTTGTGAGAAAAAACAAAATGATTTTCATATATCTACAAAAGCTCATTAACGAACCCCG
Organism: Lithophaga antillarum; assembly: GCA_028566495.1. Lineage (NCBI taxonomy): Eukaryota > Metazoa > Mollusca > Bivalvia > Mytilida > Mytilidae > Lithophaga > Lithophaga antillarum. The sequence goes on from JAOXYI010026400.1 coordinate 6,551, forward strand.
TTGACGGTCCTAAGTATGCTTGATTTCCTCGTTAGCGGACCCCAAAATTACAAATTTATTCATTTCAGCAATAATTCAAAACTGTTAGCACAAATTTGTCGGTGTATTCGTTAACGCAAGTTCTTTGTAATACACAAAATGTTGATGCAATTCAAGGCAAGTGTCTAATGAAATTTTAAAAATAGTTATGTTTGTTTACATTTTTCTGCTTCAAGTTTCTCACTGAGCAAAACGCCTTTCAGTTTTATGCAATATTCACCAAATATTGGAAAAAAGAAAATCCACACACTAAATCTTTGCTCTTTATCTTTTTGACAGAGGCATGTTTTAACTTTAACATTTTTGTAAAAATAGTGAAAAACTTTAATACTTCAATGACCTTGAACAGTTTTTTTTCGATATTCTGTTGTTAACGGACCTTATAAGATCCTGTGTGAACGGTCTTTTGCTTGATTTAATTTGCCATTAATGTACAGGAGCTCGCTTAATCGTTTATATACCCCTTGAGAAACCTTATTGTTTCATCTTTCTGATAATATTTTTCGTAAGAGGGTCGGTCCGGTGAAGTCTGGAAAAGTAATGCTTGATTTGAAAATTAACGTATTTATTTATCGATACTGCAGATTTTCATAAAGACGGATAAATTTTATTAGCCATAAATGAAACGGTTAAAGAAGCCTACCTGTGATGGAAAGGATTGATTATTATTATGTTAAAATAATTCCATTTGTACAATTGTAAGCCGGTCATCCTAATATGCATACGAGGCAGGAAAAAATGTTGTAGGACTGAAAAGAAAGAAGGAATAAATGGAGGGTTATCCATTCGTGATCTGTAAATGTCAGTGTATTGTTCTGTAACATAAGCCCGTCACACAAAATGTAGCTTATTTATGTATTTTTTAGACGAAATTACCAGTACATTCTTTTTAAGGCAGGTGTCAGCAGTGACATTTTTTGTACAAAATAGATTCCACCCTAGGCCATTCATTTACATGTACATGTATTCAGTGAAATAACTGATTGAGACTATGTTGTATCTTGAAAAAAGTTTCAATAACTGAAATTTCATAAAAACATTTAGAAAACTGTTACTCTGAGAAGAGGTGTAGGTAGCTCTGTCGACACTCAATGACGGCTTCTCAAAAGCTTTTCCCGACCCCTTGAAAGCTTTTCTCGGCTCTTCGCTAGCGACTCTCGGCAGCCGAAAATATCTTGAAAGGTAAAAATAAATTTAAGATAAAAATATATTATGTATGTTTTTTTATATGGATTATAGAGATACCATAAAATTAAATTGTAAGGATATTTTGTACGTACATATTTCATATTTTAGATTTTGAAGCTGTCGAGGAGTCGAAAGATCGAGGGATCGATGGAGAAAGCTCGGCTTTTAGGGGTTCAGCATTCTCTGGCGAAAAATTCTTCGAAGACATTTTCTCGCTAGCGAATTAGTGCCAAGTTTCGTCAAGTTTTCGGCTGCCGAGAGTCGTCAGCGAGTAGCCTAAACAGGCTTTCAATTCGTCTCTCTTTCGCCAACTTTTGTAACAGGGCTTTACTGTAACAATGAGCCTTCGGATTGGTGAACTTTCGGGCCAAGACCTTCGGAGGTTCTCCTCTCAACATAGTTAAGAATTCTTTGTTTCACATAGTCAATAGGCCCATACATCGTTGAATTTTAAAGTTTGCAGGCTGCTTCTTTTGATTTATATTTTGATTTATTTTTTTTTGGGAGGGGGGCAGTCAGGGACATTTCAAGAATTTGGTACTGATTAAAAACATATAATAAAGAAGGAAGAGAACCACTACTTCTGTACGAAGTAGGATGCATTTGTTTAGAAAACTGAAAAATGGACTATGAAAAACTTTAGCGTTTAGCAAGGCGAGCGAAAGACCTGAAGGACAGTTTAAGGAGGTTTTACTGTGTTATTTCTATTCAGACTACTAAAAGCACAAACCAGAACTATATCACAACAACTAAACACAAGCTGCTGAATCACGAAATCAGGCCACAGTGATTAAACTCTTTGGTGCCAATACCGACGGATGTCACATATGGAGCAGAACAAGCCTACCCTTGCGGAGCACTTGATGTCACTCCCGGTTTTTAAGGGAGTTTTCTTAGTTTTCCTTCCACGTTTGTTTTGTGTTTGATCCTTTGTTAGTATGTCTTGTCTGGGCCTCTGGTTTTACATGGATTGTGTTAATCTTCTCCTTCTATTCATTACGCCAAGTAGAGGATGGGTGGGGAGTTGCTCTGAAAGGTTCATGGGACGAAGGGAACGTAGGCTAATCAGACAGCAAAACTGTTTACCCGCCTAAAATACTTAAATCTAGCTCAATACTCCAAAAATTGTTGGCAAACTCATCAAAATACCAGACTAAAAATACTGTAACGTTTCACATACACCCCTACGAAATCGCACCAAAAGTAGTATGACCCTATACATGTCACACAATTTAAGAGTACTCCACCCGACCCCTGTCCCATGTGCCATGTCAAAGGGTCCATAGCTTAACACAAGCTTGAATGGGATGGGGAATGTTTTTTAAATATTACAGAATATTTCTGGCGAGATTCCAATTCATATATATTTTGATGGGGTCACAGAGCTTCAAAATGTCAAATGTGCGTCTTTGGTAAAAAAACAATATGTAGTACTTGCTTCAAGAAAAATGTATATTTTGTTAGAACATCTTTTTAGTATAAAAGCCCTGGTATAGAAGACCCCAGAGACGGCGGAACGTTTTGAAAAGTGGGGCAGAGTCAGTGATCCATCAAACGAAAACCAAAAGAAAAAAGTAACGGCGGTTAAAACATTGCAAGCATATAGGGATTCTGCATTTTCTTGTCATCCAATCTGTATTTTTATCCGATCTATCAAAATTTTTCGCTAGACAAAGTGGGAGTGCAAAAAGATAGTTTTGCTTCCCCCACTTTTCAAAGTAAGATCCATTGGCCATGGTTTCAAGCCCTCCTTTATAGGTCCAAACATAGACTTATAATATACATATACTGACGTCTTTCCAACTTGTACAACTCGAAATTTCGACTTGGGAACTCGAAATTTCGACTTGTATAACTCGAAATTTCAACTTTGGAACTCGAAATTTCGACTTGTACAACTCGAAATTTTGACTCCACAACTCGAGCATACGAAGTCGAAGTTTCGACTTTTACGGCTCGAAATTTCGACTTCACAACTTCGAAACTTCGAAATTTCGACTTCACGACTTCAAAACTCGACATTTTGACTTTACAATTCGAAATTTCGACTTCACAACTCGAAATTTCGACATAGGAAGTCGAAACTACGACTTGAGAACTCGAAATTTCGACATTTCAACTTTACAACTCGAAATTTCGACTTCACAACTCAAAATTTCGACATAGGAAGTCGAAATAACGTCTTTTCCACGTAACATATAACGTTCTGTTTAACACCACAGACAGTCTGGCATTGTGGAATCGCTAATCCCAACTCTAATCCCAAATCGAATGTTACTCCAAACCAAACCAAACCAACCATACATTTATTCCAGGATCGACCCCAAATCGACCCCAAAACAATCCAAAACTTACCCCAACCCGAATTTAACCCCAATTCCAGCCAGAATATAACCCCAACTCTAATCCCAACTCTAACCCAAATCAAATTCCCCAAACCAACCACAGATTTATTCCAGGATCGACCCCAACCCAAACTCAACCCCCAAATCGAATTAAACCAAAACTCCAACCCCAATTTAACCCCAACGCTAATCCCAACTCTAACCCCAAATCAAATAATACCCCACACCAACCACACATTTGTTCCAGGATCACTTTGAAACGGACAAATATCGGAATAAATGAAAAAAATTGAAATTAAAAAAAAAAAAAGAAGACACTCCGTCATCTTAAGAATTGCACACTTGTCAATTGGCAGTCTAGTAGTCCTGGGTAGTCGCCGCCAGAAATATTACACTTCGTCAGGGTACCTGGTACCGTTCTGGAGGTATTGGTGCTCAAAGTCTTATCCCCACCAGATTCTGGCCTTTCTCGGAACCAATGATTTCTAAGGGTAGGAAAACGCGGGTTTACATGTATGTGCTACAAGATAGATACCACTAAAAAGCTCCTTCCCTCATCTTTTCAGAATGCTATTCCTTTTTAAGATATCTTTCCAAACCGGTTTTCGACTATTCAAATATCGACTATAAAGTTTAAATTTTCAAGAATTTGATGAAAAATTTCTAAGTTCGAAAAAAGGAAATGGTCGTTTTCCCTTGGGCAACTCTCATTAAAATGACCTTCCATGCTATCAGGTAGGTATTGCTGAAAAGCTCCTTCTGTCAGCTTTTCAGAACAGTTTTTCTTTTGAAAATATCTCTTCTCGAAAAACTGTATGCCACTTTGAATATTGAAAAAAACGAGAGTTTCAGAATACCCCGGTAGATTTATTAGTTTCGCGGGAAACGATTTATCTCCCTAAGTTGCAACAGAGTTGCAAAGTAGTAGAAACCTTCTAACCCTAGCGAATTAAGAATAATAGAACTTCTGATTGATGTTCTTATTGTAAGGACTTCAACAATTTGCAAAATGTAACATGCTACAGTAGAAATAAAATGTAGAAGTCTTATATATATATACCCTAACCCTAACCCCTAACCTTGCCTCAGCGAATTCATACTTTGTTATACCGATCTAATTCAAATTGTAACAATATGCCTGACATTGCTGGTAGGTACTTTTAGTATTTTCTTGATAGAAAGCGTGTGTTCCGAAGTCGAAATTTCGAGTTGTGAAGTGGAAATTTCGAATTATACAAGTCGAAATTTCGAGTTCCCAAGTCGAAATTTTGTGTTCCCAAGTCGAAATTTCGAGTTCCCAGATCGAAATTTCGAGTTCTAAAGTAGAAATTGCGACTTATATTTTTACTTTTTTGTGTCCTATTCGGCTTCCTTAGCATCGTAATTACGATTATTGCAGAAATATCATTTATAAAATGTCAACAAAAATTACTTGGTGTACGGGTTGGTACCTATAAATTTTTGGGTTGGTAAGAGCAAGTGCTCGGGGTGGTAATATATTGACAGTTTTACCATTTCATAAACTTAAATATTTCGTTTAATTTTCAGTTCTTTTAATCATTATTCAACTCCTCGTCTTGTCTTATATGCATATAAATACAGTTCACTAGCCGTTTTAAACTTCCGTAACAATCGCTGACACACACGGGAAAACATTCCACAAAATACATACATGTATATTCAAGAATTTTGTTTGATCATTTTTGGGGGGGGAGGGGTTCAATCTTTTACTAACAACATAAGGGGAGAGACATTTGATTTTTACGGAGAATGGGGACCGGAGAGGTGAGGAGAAGCTAAAGAAAATTTTTATCCGGGTTATTTTTACTAGTTCCCTTTTTTCATAAATTTTGAAGCCGGAATTTCCTTTTTTACCATAATGTGTCGTGAATTTTATTTTTACCACAATTCTTAAATTTCGATTTCGCTTATGTAGAGGGGGAGGGGTAGGAATGGGTGTTTATATGAAAAGGAATAAAATCCAGCAACCTGGTGTGTCTTTTGTTTCTTCGATATCAGTCCTGATAATTTTTTTTTAAATTTCCTCAAGCCTTACTTAAAAGCATTTTTTTCCCGAAGGACAGTTGTATGCATCTCAGGAAAACGTGGTCTAGACCAATGAAAAAAAAATCATCGCCCTTCGTCCATCATTTCCTTCGGAGCTGAATGTCTTAAAAATTGGTCTGGACCAATGAAAAACCGAAGCTGAATTTTTTTCCCTGAAATCAGAGAATTTGTTTTCAGATTTATATAGCTCGCTGAAAAGGGTCGGAATGTCACAGAGAAAAAAACATGTGCATAGGGACGCATAAGTAGGCCTTGAATTTACTTTCAATAATTTTTTTTTCTCAGAAAAAGAAATGACTTAAATAAATAGAATATGCATCGTTTAAATGTATTTAGCAGTGGTCTTTTTGAAGAAGAATCTGTAATATTTCGTTAAATTATCTGTATATAAAATAAACTCTATTTACGATGCTGTAGATAACGAAAAATCTTGTTCCTTCATTTCTCACAAGTTGAACACTTCGAATATGCATTTTAATTTGTTTTTCAAAATATGTTTGCGGCCATTTTCGCGTTTTCGCCCTACTATTTTATAAAGCGAAAACGCGAAAATGCGTGTTTGAGCTTTATTGTGTAGATAATTCGCTGCACGGCCAGTATACAAATTAGGAGGTAACTGTATCGTATTTTAATTTTCCGACCTCAATATTTAATTTGATGGTCGCAAACTGTTTACTGGCGAGGAGTCAGTACAGCTAGTTCACGGATATTCGCGACATTTATTTTCTCGAAACGACGCAATATACTTTGAAAAAAAAGAAGAGTTCTAAAGACATTTTTTTTTTTAAATGAAATAGTAATAAATGAGTGGAAACAGAAAATTCTTTATTGACAGATACGTATTTATAGTCGAACTTGTCTCCTTTTCTTTTTGCTTAAAAAGGGCCAGATTGTTTCGGAATTATCGTCACTTTCAACTTCTTTTTTCAGCTAAATTTATATCGTTACTGCTAATTCTCTGATTTCAGGGGAAAAATTCAGCTCCGGTTTTTCATTGGTCCAGACCAACTTTTAAGAAAATCAGCTCCGGAGGAAATGATGGGCGAACGACGATGAAAAATTTTAAACAAATCATTGATCTAGACCGCGTTTTCATGAGATGTATACAACCTTCTTTTTTTGTATAATAGAATCGAACCTCGATCGACATAGCGTTT
>JAOXYI010026510.1:0-13340 GCA_028566495.1 Lithophaga antillarum
CAATTGTTTTGAATGATTTTTAAAATTTATACATTATACGCTTTCAGTTTCACTGGAGTTCTGTTTAAATATTGGTTCCATTCTGTTATGGTATTGTTGCAAGTGCATCAATAATTCTTTTCCCTCTGTTCTATTTTTTTTTACAGTTTTGCATGCATGGGAAAAGCTAACAGTCGCTCAAATGATATAAAAAAAATGAGATGAAATATGTTCTTCCACTTTGGAATATGCAATAAATAAAAATATGAAATATTAAAAGTGTCCACTCTACGCATTTAGTCGTAATTCCGACACTAATTGTTTTGAAAAATGCTAACGTCCGTTAAACTTAAAAAAATCGAATGATATAGAAAATTAACAATGACGAACAATAAGCGATATAACATGTCATACTGCGCTGATGAAATACAGATGCATTTTAAAAATCAATATTATATACATGGCATTCATAGGATTAACCTTTTTTTTGTTCGCAAAAGCGTTTGGGACGAAATATTCGTTTCCGTGACAATGTGTGCAAGTAAAAATCGATTTAACAGAGAAATCTTCCTTGATTAACACTTAACATTGAAACAGAGTAAGCAATATTATCATTGGAAACCATACTTCTTTTTCTTTGGTATTCACAAACAGACAAGATTTGAAAATGCACAATGTAGTATTGTAATAACAACACTGGATGTTTCAGGTTTTTTTTATTGTTTGTGCGTCAGTATTTTAACCATCCCATTCAGGTAAGTTCAAACAGAAGCAAAATCATAAAAGTGGAAAGGAAGAAGGCTGAAATTTCCCACAATATTTGAAACTGTGCAATTCCACTTCCATTCCCGACCATCCTCTACCGCTGCTATAGACTTTTACAACATTGCAAATATACACTTCAGAATTATACATATTACACAAATACCTTAGTTTTCTTGATTCTTCACAACCAATACCGTTCGTAGACCTATGTACATTTGAATGTTAACATTGTAGAGTTTTGAAATGAAGTGTTTTTTAACATCTCGTAAGCATAAGAAATGTTGTTGACGTTTTGTCAACTTCTCTGTTGGTGTAGAGAGCTGCTAAAGAAAGATTATTTGTATCCCAAGATGAAATCTATTATGCGCTGACAGATAAAAAATAAGAAACTGTTTCTCAGCTTGTTGTGGAGATGCTACCTGCTTAGCAATTGGGCGAGAGGTGCCCTTTTCCCTTGAGATGTAATATGTTATAAGATGCAAAAATATTTGACATGCAACTTGTTATTCATCTTCTCCCTCCTGCCTTTGACTTAACATTGAGAACTTAACGACAGCACACGCAAATTTGAGTAGGAAGATCATTTGTATATGTAGAAAAATAATCGGCTCATATGGAAGATGTAAAAAAATAATTGGTTCATATGAAAGATGTATAAAAATAATTATCTCATATGGAAGATGTATAAAAATAATTGGTTCATGTGGAAGATGTATAAAAATAATTGGTTCATATGGAAGATGTATAAAAATAATTGGTTCATATGATACATATGAAAAATAATGGACCCATATCGGTGTACAAAATGAAGACCTAACAAACCCTCTTTCAATATAAGTTCACCTGTCCGAAGGACCATGTGGGCTGTTGGCATCACTTTTGCATCCGTCGTCATCGTCTGTCGTATGTAAACTTTTCACATTTCAATCTCTTTTGCATCCCTCGTCATCGTCTGTCGTATGTAAACTTTTCACATTTCAATCTCTGAATTTACTGAGCCAGATTGAACCAAACATGGCATGAAAATTCAAAATGGCCATCAGGGCCAATAATTCATGCCGATTGGAAGTTCAAGTTTTCCGCCTCCGCAGGACATAGTTTAACATAGAAATATACAGGGAAAAATATTCAAAGATCGTCTTACAAACTAAGACGATTGGATGGTCCTTTACGCAGTTTATAATTTTCATGCCAATTAGAAGTCCACGATCGCCGCCACTGAAGGACATAGATTAACATAGCACCTTGGAAAGTACAAAGACAATTAAACTAAACTGTTCATGCATCACCATTGGATGGTCTTCTACCAAATGTGTTATTTCCATGCCGATTGGAAATCCACCACAGGACCTAGTTTAACATAGGACCACAAGGACAAAACATTCAAATATCTTCTTAGAAACTACACTGACAGTTGAACCAAAATTATTCATGAATGATCATTGGATGTCCCTCTACCAAATTTGTAATTTTTCATGCCGATTGGAAGTCCAAGATGGCCACCGTCGCAAGACATAGTTTGAGGTTTGAGTGACTGACCCGCTTATAATCAGGTGAGCGATGCAGGCTCAGATGTGGCTCCAGGTCTTTTTTTTTTTTTTTTTTTTTTTTTTTTTTGTCGTTTGATACTTTATTGTCACCCGTACATGTGACTCTCACAGAAGTAGGTATTTATCACTAATAAATCATTGTTATGCCTTTACTAGAATATTATTTTGTTATCGGATCTCCTTTCGGAATAACTCAGTAGGGAATAATGACTGAAAAAGGCAAATGATTAAAGGCGACGATCACGCACGTGAGAAATAACTTGACATTACCGTGATTAAATATAATGTTCTCAGATGTTCTTAGATGTTTCTAATACTAGCCATTACTAATGATTGAACAGAAATAAGTAAATTATTTTCCAATATTGAGCTTTGATAGCAATATTTCATTTCGTTTAATGTGTTGTCATAAAATAGACAGTCATCGGTTTGTCGTCTGCGTAAATTATCAATATATTAAACGTATCCAATTTTTGCAAATGTTTGAAATGACATTACTCAACAGAAAATGAAAAGCAGTATGAAAATATACACAAACTACTGCAGAAAGATTTTCAGTCTGTTGTCTTTTTTCTTTTATTTTCTCTGTGCCTATTTTTCATATACATCTGAAGAACATTTAACAGAACATCGGGCTGGAACATTTAATGGAATGTTTGGTTAGATTTTGATTGAGTAAAGCTTAACTTTACTTTGAGCAAATTTATAATAGGTATATACGACTATATCATGGTACGTGTACATAGAGGTGATCACTGACCATTGATCATAGAGAAGTTTCTGGCAAACATTTGACAGTTTCGAAGTGTAGTTTCCTCAATTTGCTTCAAACAACGCTACAAAAAGCAGTTAGATATATAATACCAGGTGTAAAATATTGAAAAAAAATGTATTTGACAAATGACCACATAGGATAAGACCCATATTTGGCCCCCAATTTTGGCAATTTTGAAAATTATCATATTTATAGTTTGATTTTGTTGTTAAACAGCTAAATGGATAAGCTTTACAAAACAATATCCTAAAATTGTCAAATAATGATTTTTCTTGTAGAAAAGCATGCACGAACATGACTGAAAACTACAAAAGTACGAAAACAGTCCAAAATGGCAATAAAACAAGCACATTTTGGATGTTTTAAATATGAGCGGACACGAGTACCACCAAAATATTTGGTAGACACATATAATGTTGCATTGTTACATTATCTGGAATAGTTTATTAGTGGTACTCGCGTCCGCTCATATTAAATGTTGTCGAAAACCACGGAAAAGATGCCATATTTTGAGCAAATGGTTAAGAAATGGTACTTAGCAGCCACTTTATGACGTCATTGTGACGTAAATCTGCCAAAATTGACTTACAAAATTTTGCATTTCTTTAACAGTAGTATCTTTAGGTAAAAAATATCACTATGTGCAGTTTGAAAAGTTTCAAAATGGGTGCCAAAGAGGACCCTTATCATACTTTGTCCTTTGATGGTGTCGGCAAGCATGTCAGTACAAAAAAAATCAGAAAAAACTTGCCAAATTAACGCCAGTGCCCCCGAGAGTTAAAAAAAAACTAGCCAATCTGGCAATGGTCAGATCTGTTCTTGAATATGGAGCCGTACATGAACAAGGGAATAGACAAAATTGAAAGCATCCAGAAGAGACCCGCCTGATTTATTAAACATGACTGTAAATCAAGGGAAGCCGGCTGCGTTACAAATATGCATTCAGAACTAGAAGTAAGACACTCCAGGAAAGAAGGAAATCCAGGGAAGCCGGCTGCATTACAAATATGCTTTCAGAACTAGAATTAAGACCACTCCAAGAAAGAAAGAACAATCAGAGGCTAATAATGTTCTACAAAGTGGTTGAGGGGCTGGTGTCTGCCATTGCAAATAGTGATTACCTTACACCAACAAGGAACAAAAGGCAAATTAGAACAAACATTATACTGATTGTGTCACTACAAATATCACAGAGAGACAAGTCACCAAAAACTCCAACTAACAAAATGTAAAACTGATATCAGGAAAAAAATCATTCTTTCCAAAGACGACCGTAGACTGGAACCATCTGGAGGACGCAGTCGTACGCGCTAAGACAGGAAATGCTTCTTAAAGCGCTCTCCAACAGTTGGACTAACCAACAGGCTCTCCCTCCAGTGCATTTTATAACCGTGATCGATTCCTGCGCTTAAATTTTCGCAATGAAATATGACCGGGTCACCACTGACGGAACTGCCGTTTGACGGGGCTCTCTCGGTCATTCACAAGTTACAATCGTTCTGTAAATGGTTTTTCACTTGACCATCACTGCTTGCTTGAACAATAGTTACAACACGATTGGAAACTAGTTATGAACTATATTGTACTACCTTTGAATTCAGTGCCCTCCTACGGACAAATGTAATAGAAAATTACACCACGCTCGTATAAAGCCTTTATATCACTTTAACAACTCACAAATTAGTTCAAGTTATTTCTAATTCGTCAAAGAAGTGCACAAAATATTGCAAGTTTAATATTTACAACCGCAATAAAACACCAAGCATCATTTTTCGATTTTAATAAATCACTGCAAAAAAACCAAAAATTTAAAATTGGTGTATAACGTAACTTGAATTATATAGACAGTTGATATCAAAAAGAAATTCACAGAATTTCGGACTGCGAGCTTTTAAAAGTTGACTGTTATGCGAAGTACCGTAACATCTACAATTTATTTCTCAGAAGAATGAAAATCATATAGATGAAAAACCTTTATCAATACAAATCTTCAAATTTAGGGTTAAATTTCTTAAAATGCATTCTCCTCATCACAAGACACAAATACTAACTTAATACACCATAAGCATATTTCAAAAATGTATTGTTTTATGAGCGTCGATCAAGGGCATGCGCAGTGCTCTTCAATTTGCTCACAGTGTAATGAAAAATACGAACATTTCCTATAATAAGCATAAAATAGTATTTTGATCTCCTGGGGTAGATTATTTGCGCCTTTCTAAATTAAGAAACAATTTACCTATATGACTTTTAAGACAGGATTAATTTCTTCACGATGATTGGAAAACTTGGACAGTGTTATGATATATTACAGTGGGATTTGTCAAGATTTATTGTCGCGGATAAATTTTATGATGTTTTAAATCCCCTAATGTACTATAAATTACACTTTATGACAATGGTGGTGTTACAAGATTCATGAGATTTTACAAGGACTGGATCTCTGGGGAACCAGTTTATGACATGCAATCCAAACTTTCTTCTGTTGAACATAAATTCTTTTCTTCATTCTTTAGCTAAACTAATATTACTTTGTGTATTATTAAACAATATAACCTCAAATAAATGCTTCAGGGGTAAAAAATAAAAATCACAATCATAAACTGTCAGTATCAACTTAACAATTACAATTTTAATCACCGGTTCAGTGTAATTAAAAATTTTAATCACCGTTCGGGGTTTAACATTTGCTGTAAATTGAATATCAGTTTTTGACTTTAGGAAAATTTACCACGATTTTGAAAGTTTTCCTTGACTTACATTTGCTTTGGGTTTACAAAAGATACAGACGGTTTAAACACCATTGTTGCTGTTTCTTCATACAGTTGAATAGCTTAATAGATATACTATTCAGAGTCAAAACTCTTGAGTCATGCTTAGAGTTCGGCTTTGTTTAAAAAAACAACTGCATCATGTGTATGTACTTAACAACAAAAGAAAAGATACGAGTTTGAATTCATAATTTATTCAGTGACCTAATTTAGTGATATTTCTTTATTTTTTAATAACTTTCAAGCAAGGCAGGAACAGATCCTTGATTCATAAATGTGAAGGACTGGTTTCAACATCCGTTTTCTGTTTCAAAGTTGAAAACAGGATGATAAACTAAGTCAAATGCAAAAATTACATTTGTTCATTAAAATCTATCAATCTTGATAAGTTAAAAAAATTAACTGGAACTAATTCAAATAAAAAATCTCTTTGGATGGGCACTGAGTTGAGGCAGGAATGACCGCAGTCAATCAGTCAATCACAGTTAATCAGTGTTCAGATTTTTCAGCCACAGTTATCATACAATCAAACTTCTAACAAAATTGATTGACTAATATATATAAAAGGTATTGAAAAACAATTAATGTTAACAATCCAACCAAATACAAGTTCAATAATAAGTGTTTATTTTTTTGTTTTGTTTCGTTGTATGTGGCATTTTATCTCTTGTACATTTTCGTCAGTATCTTTCCTTGTTGAAGTTCTCCCCCGAAGAAAATTTGTCGATAACAATCACAGTGACGTCATCAGTGTGTTTTAATTGGGATTTCCAGAAAAAAGGAAAAGTTGAATCCCTTTTCAAGTAGTGTTTGATTAAAAATATAAATGTGCCAATTAAAGCATTAATCTATCTTACCAACATACGCCTTCTGGTAAAATAGCAATTTTGCATGTTTTCCGCCAAAATGACTGATTCTGCTACTTGAAATTCAAACGGTTACTTCAGCTAATAAGATTTGTTATATCATGTTTTCTTTAAAACTGGATATTAACGTTTGTTTTAAAGCGCAAGTAGATAAATTCGGTCAATTTTATTTCTTTAAAATTTACGGGGCAAAATAGGGACCTTATCCTCCCTTCTCCTTTCTAAAACTTCGTATGTGATTTATAACTGGAAAATTTCGAATAAAATACCTACAGACCGTTCATATAATGAAAGACTCTCAACTAGAATTTGCTATATATGAACATTCTGTATAAAGAGGTAATTCACACCGCTCCTACAGTTTTCTTTATTGCTGTTCAATAAGTGAAATAAAGTGTACTTTTTAATAATATTTATATTTGAAGGTGTCATGGCGACGGTACGGAGTCAAACAATTAATGGACATTGCGAATGTTGACAAATATTACTCTACCTTTGAAATATTGTTAACTTAGGTATAATCGATCAAAACATCATCAACTATTAACTGCAGATAATTATTTCCTGTGATTTTATTGGATTAGGAGAAATTGCAAACTATTTATGCAAAAACAGATTTCAAAGAGAAAATGATATAATTGCAGATTAGTAATGGCTGTATTGCATCCTATAAAATGTGGATTAAAAATGGACAATGAATGCTACTTTCAAAGGATTAGTACAGTGACAAGACACCAATATTATAGTCGGTTTTCGAAGTGTACAATGTCTTTATGATAACTGATGAATGAGGTCTTGTTTTATATGATTTTGATTTACAGACATTTGGACATAAGGATCAAACCCTTGTAAAGAGACGCGATGATATGCTGCCTGGTTTAATATGAAATACAAAATGTACAAAAGTTCAGTTCTAGAACGTGTGTTTAGAATGGCTGCTCCACTTTTGTGTTTGTTAGAAGAAGGTAATGGGTTATTTTTGAAATACAGGGAAATGCTGGGTCGTCTGATTATGTATCGAACTTCTTTTTTTCTGTTTTTAACAAACTATATGATTGTAATAATTAATATTTGAAACTCCACACAATAGCAGTTCTTGCCATCAGAACACTCAAAAGATACAGATAAATGGAGACCTAGACCCACTTCAAAGTTCAAGGGAAATCTCATATAATGCTTAGTTGTGATCTGAATTAAAGAATGCAGTTCTTTATTGTCAGAGTTTCTAGCCAAGTTTATTCACTGTCAGGACATACAGTTTAAGTTAACTTGATTTTGTCAATACAGCGTACGTCTGCTCCATTGTTATGATATCCAGTCCAAATTAAGTTGATTTTGTTGATACGTCTGCTCCATTGTTAGGACATCCAGTCCAGATTAACTGATTTTTCCACCACGTCTGCAGCAGAATCTAGTTTTCAGGGAATCATGTTCAAGAATTTGATTTGGTCACCCTGCCTGCTTAATTGGCATGGCATAGAATCCAAGTTAATAAGTTATCGTGGTTTTGTCATACCTTGATTTTGTCCCCACGTCTGTTTCTTTGTCAGAGTATAGAGTCCAGCTTAACTTGAATTTGTTAATACGTCTGCTTCTTTGTCGGGGCAAACAGTCCAAGTTTAATTTGAATGTGTAACTACGTCTTCTCCTTTGTCAGGGCATCCGGTCCAATTAACTTGATTTGTCATTACGTCTGCTTCGTTGTCAGTACATAAAGTCCAAGTTAACATGAATTTGTCACTACGTCTGCTCCTTTAGCAGTACATTCAGTCCAAGTTATTTGATTTTGTCACCACGAATGCTCCTTTGTCATAAAGGGCATAAAATCCAAGTTAACTTGATTTTTCAGTTCATTTGCTTCTTGGTCAGGAGGTACAGTGCAAGTTAACATAAACTTTTTCACTACGTTTGCTCCTTTTTCAAAGCATATAGTCCAAGTTAATTTGAATTTGTCACTACGTCTGGTCCTTTATCAAGGCATAGAGTCCAAGTTAAGGTGATTTTGTCAGTACGTCTGCTCCTTGTCAAAGCATACAGTCCAAATTAACTTGAATTTGTCACTATGTCTGCTCCTTTGTCAGGGCATACAGTCCACACGAGACAATGAATCAGTTAATTAGTAACATTGCTTTTAATTCTTACAATTTATTACTTAGATTTATACAAATACAACTTGAAGCAGTGAAATTTTTGTTTTATGCAGTCGAGTTTTCTACCGAGTTATGCCAAATATTACAAATCTGTCTATTTTTTTAGTTCACTCGTGACTAGAACATTCTTTATTTATTGTTATAATCCGGAACTATAAACGTTTTAAAATGTGACATATTTTTTTATTGCTACAGAGTTATCCAAACTGATAATCTTTCTAACAAAAAAAATTGTATTACATGTTGATAATTATTTTCCTCTTTTTTTTAAAACAGATTTTAATTAAATCTGATTGTAGAAAGCGTAAATTTTTAGAATTCTATAAAACGGGTGAAGACTTTTTTCTATGCACTTTAACACGTTTAACGCATCTTTTAAAATGTAATACGTTCTGACAGCTGCCATTGGTTGTTATCATACTCTTCCAATATGGCCGAGACCTAGGATTTGAAATACGAGAATGTAGACGAATAAATATGACACGTCTTAATAACTTAAGCTGCTTAAGATATATATCTTTCTTGATTAAATTCTACGACAATAATAAGAAGAAACGACAACAAAACTTGCAGAGATGAGAGAAGTAATCCATAATTTTTAGCTTTACGTTGAAATGAAGCGTTCGGAATTTACTCTTGGGAACACTTAAATATGATTATCAGCCGATGGATAATTCTTTCGCCTTACAACAATAATAAGATTAGAGATACATTACCCACTAAAAGTCTTTTGTCTGATAACAAAAGCGGGATGTTTATCCTCACAATGAAATTTGCAAGACTGCGAGAAAGCCAATAAAACACCTACGAGAAGTATTTTCAAGAAAAAAAATCGAATTCATTTCATTTAACAACATGCGGTATGCGTACACCTAAAATTTGATTCTAGGTGTACGCATACCCCTAGTTTGCCCCTAACTTTGACTTGATCAATGACTTATCTCATGCATTGTTTAATTTGTATCCGTCTCAATGGTGTTTGAGGTGCTCCATTTGTTTAGTCTTTGCACCAGTTGAAAAAAAATATGTTATACATGTGTAGTACTTATTAGACAAGTCAACAGCCAAAACCAATGTCCATATAAGGACCAATAGAAACAAGCAGTTAGTAACTCATACATGTAGTCCACAAACTTCACGGTAAGACATTACACGTATACGTGTAAGTAGCCATTCTGGTAAAAAGTCAGTAACTCATACACAAACTTCACGGTAAGGCATTACTTGTAAGTAGTCATTCTGGTAAAAAGTCTGTAACTCATACACAAACTTCACGGTAAGGAATTACGTGAAAGTAGTCATTCTGGAACACAAGATGCGCATTTGGATTATTAAGATTCCAGCACTAGTGCTGCTAATGCCAAATGGTTAAAAAAGTTAATGAAATCAAAGTTTTAGTAAGAGAATAAGCCGAAAAGTTCAAAAGTAAAGACAAGATCAAACTACGGACAAACATTTCAACGCCGTTAGTGATGAAGAGAGATTACGATATAGTGTTTTAATAGATAATGGTATTACAGTAGAGTATTTATTTACACAATCAGAAAACAATTCCAAATGTCAGAGTTTCTGCAAAAATCATGATGTTTGAAGATTTTCAATCCAAAGAATCTAGCTTGACTTTATATGTTCCGAAAAGAAATCTGCACGTTCGGGTTTTCAAATTTTATGGTCGCTCTTATATGTTTTAATTGATTCAAAGAAGAGATTGAGTGACAAACTATTCTTGAGTGGCGTCACATTGGATATTTGTTTTTAGCAAATGGTAAAAGAGTATAATAAAACTGACTATCTAACGTACATTCATTAAACTTGTTTTCAGGAATCTTGTACAATTTAATTTTTTCGCTTGTAACTAGATGATACATAGACGCAACAACAAAGAAAAGTACATACAAATAAAATAAACTTATACTAAAGTTATTTTCCTTTTAGTGAAATTGAATTTGCTTTCTGTACTTAAAACATTGAAGTTTTACATCATTTTAAAAGCAACCATTGTGCCAAATTAAAATAAAATCCTTATTCAAAAAATTATAAATAAAGACAATGTTTTGATACCCTTCATGGAATTAGAAATGAAATTCAATTACATTTTGACACGAATTGTTATAAGATAAGTCGAAGTATTATAAAGTAAATGGGTATTTGAAAATTAAAACGAGTCATGCTAGCGTGCATAATAAATTGTCCCGGATTAGATTACTGCACATCAGAATTTATCACTGCGCGATATAGCATTGATGATATATTACTGCGCCGTCAAAACGATTTTGAATGTGTTTCCGTCAATCTGTCTAATCTGTTGCAAATATCGTTTTATATTTGAAAAATTAATGACATGGTTTGAAACACTATTGATTTGTGCTTATGTATTGTTTTACGAATATAGTGAATAAGTTTTAATTTGATGCCGTAAAAGTGTGATATTTTTATCTTGTTATCAAACGTGTATAGATTTTTTGATATGTATAACCAAAATGCAATGATATAATACTGTAATTAAAGCTCAAAATGTGAGAAGGCTTTTGAAAAGCGTTGTATTTAACAATCCTTGCTGGCGGACCCTTTTCTTCCTGTAATAAAGACCTATTAAGACTGGCTATCGTAGATGAGATATAGGGAGAACTATTAGTATCATATATATGTATCAATAATGCAGTAAGGTGTCGGGTAATAGCTTTAGTAGTGAATGAAAATCATCTTTATTTATTGATTTGTTTTTAGTTTTCCCAAAATACCAGCCATAAAGAGTTTCCATCCTATATTTAAGCTCAAGGGATAAATACTGCGCCTACATGTAGGTTGCTATTGGTGAACAGTTTGGGTATGTACAGGAGTTGAAATCCTGCAATAAAAGCTTACTGCGCTCGTGTAATTTTTGAATGCGATTAATGTATAAGTTTAATTTAAAAGAGAGAATAATTTTGATATTTGTCTGAAACAGAATCTGTACTGTGCAAATCCTAGTATTGATGCACATATTGATATAACTTAATCCTAACATGAAACAAAGTATTGTACAGAAGTATTAACAAAACAAATTTTCCGGATAACAATATCACTAGACATAACAAACAGATTAATAAAAAATAGTGACACCTGGTACTTGTGCTACGTCGTGTTGAGTGTAAATTATTTTCTTTGAAGAAATTGTCAATTTCTGTGAAATGTAGAGAGTAACTACACATCGGAGAACATTTAAGAGGTTGATTGATTGAATGAATGAATGGTGTTTTAAGCTACTTACAGCATTACTAAGCTATATCATGGCGTGACGTTTTAATTGGGGGAGAAAGCTGGAGAATCCGGGGAGAACTCCCGACCTTTGACAGGAAAAGTATCAATACTTTTCAATTAATGTGATAGACGAGCGCATCTTACCCTAAGTCAGGCTCGAACTCACAAACCCAGTGTTGAAACGCCGATGATCTATAGCAGATGTAACTAACCACTTAGACCATTCTGCTACCGAGGACCCTACTCTCTTTAAAAGAAATTCTTACTAATTTCAGTTTTGTTCTACATGTACGAAAATCTTAATGATAATATAAATGTAGAAGGATGCTTCACTTCCTTAACAGTTATTAATAACAGTTGTATGGAATAAGCCATTCTCAGCTGACCTAGTCAAAGACTAAGTGAGCATTTAACATTTCACTCCGTTGTCTTATTGTTATCTTATAATCAAATCGAACAGGGAATGTGCCTTAATTTGTCAATAAACATTTACTAATGGTATTGTTTTTCATAGTCTATGACCAATATTTATAGTTATTTTGCAATATTCAGAATAAAAACAGCAAAAACAATAAATAAATGAAAACTGGAGTGAGATATATTTCAAAATAATTTCGCGGCAAAAAATATAGAATGTGTGGGTATATTGTTACGTGTCTTCTTAATCAATACACACCTATATTACGCCAACCAAATAACCCGTATACCTTTCCCTTATTTCATAGACCCAAACAGAACAGGACAATCGAAGAAAAATCACTATTTTATAAGCAAAAACTCTAAACAGACTAAGTTTTAAGGGTTACGGTCCGAGAAAACTAACAATTTGTTTTCGAAATTAAATTTTGGACATTGTTTGGCGTCATTTTACATTGTTTTATCCTACAAATGTAGGTGGGTGGGGTAAACAAAAAATTCAAAACTGAACTTTGGGCCTTGTTTAGCATAAATTACCATTGGCGTCAAGTAGATGATGAATTACTTCCTTAGAAAGCATACGAAATGTTTTAAAAACTAACTTAGTGGAGCATAAGTTTTCGTTGCTTAAACACTAGATAGATAAATTATCCTTCGGGTCGTGAAAAGGATATCTAATTGCTCAAGTTTAATCATGAATAGGGTATTGTTTCTGTATTTAGTTGTCATGAGTCAGGTCTGTTTTGACATAGGCAGTCGACACAACCATACCTAAAATGCAGCAAAATTGCCCCCACCCTCATCCCCTATACCTGGGTAGTGGCCTC
>JAOXYI010026619.1:0-13338 GCA_028566495.1 Lithophaga antillarum
AGCTCCAAGATATCGTCAAGGACTTGGTGGATTCTTCATTAAATGTAAGTTAGTACTTAGAACTATAGAATATTAAAGGCCTACCACTCGTGTCAATGCACGATATTGGCGTCGTCGACATTGGTATGCATTAAAAAGCGAAGAATTTAAATTTTCCGCTTTAATACGTGAGCATTCCACGTGATCACAATTGAATATTAGCTTCAGACACATTTTCTGATCTAGATAGCTCAGAATAGTATTATTCAATGCACTGTATAAGTTATACTGATATTTATGCAATAATGTTTGTGTAAATTGCTACAAATTTGAAAGTTCCAGAATTTTTTAAAATTTTGAAGCGGTGACGCCATTACATAGTTAACAGCAGTAGCCATTTTGTTCATCGTCTTCACCTTCAAGTGAAGGTCATTATCCACCGGAAATAGTAGATGGGAAATACATAGAAAATACACAAAACTTCCGGAATGGAATTTTTCCAGAACTAAATATAGCATTTTCAATACAACATTGAAATTTACAACATAAAATAATAATAACAATCAAATTAACCACTTACCATTGTTACACAAACAAATACATGTATTAACTATAATTATTTAATTTCAAAAAAAAAAATAAATTTCAAAGTAAGCAAGTCAGATACAACAGAGATGTTTGCATATTTAGGTCAATACTAGGTTACATGATATAGTATAACAACAACATATAATTGCATATAGATTAGCATATACCATAGTGTGTTGATAGAAAATACTTATTTCATTCATTTACTTGGGTGTAGTTAATAAATTTTATGAATATTAAGACAGAGCTAAGATCAGAATGTCAAGTGTTTATATCCAAGATTAATAGGCTTCACGCCTAATTCAAAATAATACTGGTTCAATTTCACAAATAGGCTACACGCCTAGTCCTAACAATATTAGAAAGAATTACAATTGTGAGACTGGGTATTGCATTTTCAAGTTTCTTTTTGTAAAGTGTGGACACCAGAATTAATCCGTCATTTACTTCCGCGATCCATACTGTTGCCATATATCTTAGCCCAACTTATGATCAAGTGTGGATATACTAACCGGTCCATCATCAAGCGTGCACACGGTAATTTTGCTTCGTGAAGTTTTGATAGCGACAGTAGTTACGCACAAGAATATTTAACCAAGTATGGAGACACTAATTGGTATCAGCGTTTTCCAACAAGTGTGGACACAATAACTTTGTCTCGCCTAGACATCTATTAAACATTTAACATCATCAATTGTTGTTTGACTTTGCTGATTTGGATCACTATACTGACTTTGAGTTTTCATCAAGCATGGACATAATTATTTTGTCTCGCCTGGACATTCATTGACCTTTTGACATAATTAATTGTAGTTTGACTGTGTTAGTTTAGATTGCTAGTTTGACTTTTTGATTCTTGTCAAGTGTGGACTTAGTATTTGTTACATCAAGTAATTGTTACATCAAAGTTACTTTTTGACAACTGTGGACATATTAGTCTCGCCTTGACTCAGTTTATCAGTTGGAACAATCCTTTTCTCATTCATCAGGATCTTAAGAGGCTTCACGCCTCATTCTTTTCCAAATAAATTTATAGTTTAAGATACAAAATTCAAAAAAGGGCCTAATGTTTCATCATTTTTGAAACAGATTCATATTTTTTGGTTTACATTTTTGCAAAGAGGCTACACGCCTCAATAAAATTTGATACTTGAAATATTCCTTGACCACAAAATCAAAATAGATTACACATCATTGACTTCTCTGAATTTAATTTGACTAAATAGACAAGATGTCTGCAATCAATTTTCACATTGCAACTGAATCCGCTTTGAAAACAATTGAGGGAATTGACGTCTCCAAAGCCAAAAGAATAGTGAACTTAAGAAAAGAGAAGGGAATTTTGACCATGGAAGATTTAGTAGCTGCCACAGAATTGCCAGAAAGCTTCTTTCAACAACTAATTGATGACAAGACTATTACATTAGAAAAGTACATAACAGAAGATTACATGACTAATTTCGCTAAACAGCTTGAACAGATGAGAAAGCATTTTGATGAATGTAATGTAAAACTGGATAGACAAAATAAAGACATACGTAAAAAGCTCGAAGATTTAAAACTGGATAGTCAAAATAAAGACATACGTGAAAAGCTCGACCTTCAGCTAGATCTTCAAAATAAAAAATTTGATCAAATGCAAATGAATTTGAATAAAATGGAAAAGAAAATAACGCAACAATTCCATGACAAGATGGAAGAATTTAATGGTAAACTTAATCAGTTAAAATCTGAACAAAACCAAAGGAGTGATAAATTAGAGGCACTAATTACATCTTCCAGGGATGAGTCACAAAAAAACATAAAAGAGATAGAATTAAAAATTCAACAGTCTTCAAACGAGATAAGTGAAATTAAAGATGAGATACAAACCAATAAGACAACACAACAGGATTTGCATCAGGAAATATTAGGGATGAAACAGAATATTAAGCGAATTTCTGCTGCTCAGGAAGATCAAGCACTATTATTAGATGAGAGAATAAAAGAGATCAAGGATGAAATACCAAAGATCGCATCTGGAAATCAATGTGAAATATTGGAACTAAAACAGAAATTAACATTATACTTCGACGAAACATATCAAACTAAACAGGATGTGCAACAGTTACAAGAAGATTCCATCTCACAAAAGGACTTAACCAAGCAAACTTGCAAAAATATTGAGAAGGAAGTAAGAAAAGAAGTTAGTAAATACAGTCAAGAACAGCAAGATACTGTTGGTGCAATTAAGATACAAATGAAGCAAGGAATTAATGAATTAACAGATAAATTGGATCTTCAAACAGATAGTATACAAGGAGAAATGAGCTCTTTAAAGAAAGAAATATCGGAACATAAATCCTATGTTGATGAAAGATTGAATACTCATATAGATGAGATGAAATGTGAAATCTCTTCATTAACAAGAAAAGTAAGTGAGACAGAAGAACAACAAACATCTCTGATTGAAACGCAACAAAGACATTTGCAACAAAAAGTTATTTCACTCCAAGATGATTCAACCCAGACTTTTACTGTCCGTACTGAGATGAACAATCAAGTTAACCTGCAAGAACCACAACAGCAAGAAAAGCCAAAAACAGACAAAGCAATAGACAATTCCAATAAGACAAGTGAATTCAGACCTACTTTAGAAATAATTGAACAATGGAGTAAAGATCATGTACCCTCCAAACAAAGCATTTCCACATCACAACGACATGCAAGCACACCCAATACATGCAGAACAGCTTATAAGGCACCTGTTTTCACAGCCGACTTGTCTAATATTGATAACTCTGAGCACCAAAGAGTGGGAAGAAGTGTTCCATTGATGAATTTTGATGAGACTGAAAGATCCAGTAGCAGAACAAGGAGATCATACACAGCTAGATCTCGAAAAAGGGAAAAAAGCTCAAATAGATACAAAAGTCGTAAAGATGTATCTTCATCGGACTCTGACAGTCGTAACAGGTCTACTAGGACTTCGAAGCGCAAATCCAGAAAACGACGGGATTCATCTAGTTCCAGTTCAACTGATAGTGAATCAAGAAGTGGTTCAACTTCCAGAGATAGATCAAAAAGCCCACAGTTGCCGAAGATGTCAACTTTTGGAGGAAAAAGTACAGACTCATGGGAGTCCTTTATTTATCAGTTCGAGAGAGTTGCAAAACGCAGAAAGTGGAACACTCGCAAGAAGATAAACAGATTGTTAGATTGTCTAAGAGACGTAGCATTAGAGTATGCCAGAAAAATAAACAAAGACGATGATTATAGTGAACTTAAAAGAGCTCTGAAACATCGTTTCAGTAAAAAAGAGGTACCTACCACTGTTAGACGGCAATTGCATTATGTTAAACAAGACAATGAATCACTTGAAGATTTTGCCCAAAGAGTTTATTTTATGGTAATGGATGGATATGAAAAATGTGAACAAGATGTTATAGATAAGATAGCTGTTGAGCACTTTTTACGTGGATGCCGGGAAAAGGAAGCTGCTAAAATAGCACTAGAGAAAAATCCGAAAACATTAACCAAAGCTATCAAATATGTACAGGGATCAATGGCTAATCAAACATTGTTGTATGGATCAAAACCATCAAGTAACTACACTTATTCCCAAAGGGTGGTAACATTTTCCGATAGTGACTCAAAGCCAGAACCAGATAAACAAAAGGAAGGACCACACATGTCAAAAATAGAACAAGAGCTGAAAGGGATAAAGTCTATAATAGCATCATTACAGGAAAACAGAAATCATTCACCAATAAGTGAATTTAGATCAGCATCCCCAAATAGACAGTTTCAGAGTACACAGTCAGCGTCTGGACGATATAGTTCTCCACCACCGCCAAATATGAACAGAAATAGATCACCCCCTTTCACAAGACCGTTTTCGCCAAATAGAGATACTAATCTATATATACCTCCATATAGAAGATTCTCTCCAAATCAGGGCCAAAGAGGCTACACGCCTCCAAGAGAGTACATGAATGAAACTAGAGGCTCCACGCCTCCCAGAGGAAATGAATATGGTAACCAAGGTGACCAACGTGGTAGAACTTATCAACGAAGAAGTGATTATTATAACCAAAACTACCCTAGAGGCTCCACGCCTCATTATGGAAAAAGACCATATTATGGACGATATTCAGATACCTATAGAGAAGAAATAGCACCAGAATTGCAAAATGTGAACAGCTATGGACAAAATCAATCGCCCGGATATTCAGCTGGAAACCCCAATAAATTTCAAAGGGGCCCATCTCCTGAGAAACAGACATCCCCTGGTAATAAATCATTTGGACAATTGAGAAACATTGAGAGACCTTCAAGTCCTTTAAACAGGAAGGGGTCAAGCTAAGTGGCCAAGGCCTGACCCAAGATGACAAAGGCCAACTCAAAGGAATTTTAAAAAAGAGGACCAAACTAGAGGGCCAAAGTTTGGTCCAAGAAATGGAAGGCCCAATTACAGAGACTGAAGTTTTAGTTAGGCAGGCCAAAGGAAAAAATTTGTTGTGTCCTATCACATTTAACAATAACCAGATACAAGCAACTATAGATACAGCAGCTATGATTACATTGGCTGATACTAGTTTGTTTACAGAAGATCAGTTAAATAAAAGTACAGAATTAATGATATTAAAGGGGTTAGGAAATCAAGAAGTTAGAGGAAAATTAATAAAGAATGTTGAAATAGAATTGGGGAACTTCAAAACAACGTGGGACGTTTGTGCCACCAATTTAAGTGATACAGTACTGTTAGGTTTAGATTTTTTAGAAGGACAGAAAGCATCATTGAATTTAGCAGACAAATCAATGATTATAGGAAACCAGCATCTTAAAATAGAATTGTCAGAAACAAAAGATGAAAATAAAATATTACGTGTCATCTTGGAAAAAACTATTGCAATACCACCCAACTCTGTGATGGTTATTCCTGTGTATTTAGAAACTCCAATGAAAGAGGGGTTTATACTGGAACCTGATAAAACAATACCAAATTTGCTTATATCCAATAGCATAGGGAATGGAAATATTGGCGTTGTCAATTTAATCAATGACTCTAATATTTTTGTGAAACTTAAACAAGGTATTTGTATTGCCTATGCTGAACCATTCTCAGACATTGTAGACCAACAAGATGAAAAAGCAATTCTGATTAGACAACATAAGACAGTAAAACAGGAAGTGAATACTTCAGAATTACCAGAATTTTTACAGGAAATGTACAATAATTCCATAAAAGAACTTAATGCTGAACAACAAATGAAACTTAAACAGACTTTGATTGAATATCAGGATGTTTTTGCTAAACATGATTTAGATTTGGGATGCCTAACTGAGGTTACCCATAGGATAGATACTGGGGACGCACCTCCTGTAAAACACAAGATGAGACGTACGCCACAAAACTTTATTGAACAAGAAGAGAAACAACTTAATAAGATGTTAGAAGGAGGCATAATAAGACCAAGTTCATCTGAATGGGCTTCAGCTCCAGTGTTAGTACGTAAAAAAGACGGAACCCTTAGATGGTGCATTGATTTTAGGGATGTCAATGATAAGACAATTAAAGATAATTTTCCTCTGCCTATCATCGAAGACTGCTTAGACACGCTACAGGGTAGTGCGTTTTTCTCAACATTGGATATGTGCTCGGGGTACTATCAGATTAAAATTGCAGAAGAAGATTGTAAAAAGACTGCATTCATCACCCGATATGGATTATTTGAACACACTAGAATGGGTATGGGTCTATGTAATGCCCCAGCAACTTTTCAAAGGGCAATGCAACTAGTATTGAGAGGACTCACGTGGAAACATGTTCTTGTATACCTAGACGACATAATTGTTTTAGGAAAAGATTTTGAAGATGGACTTAAAAATCTCTGTACCGTATTTGAAAGATTTAGGAAATATTCCTTGAAATTAAAACCTAGAAAATGTGAACTCTTTCAAAGAGAAGTGGAATTCTTAGGGAAAGTTGTAAATTCGCAAGGAGTATCAGTGTCACCCTCAAAATCAGAGGCAGTTATAAAATGGCCGAGACCGACCAATTATAAAGAAGTAATGGCATTTTTAGGATTTGTAAATTACCATAGGGACCATATTCATAGATTTGCTGATCTAACAGCTTGTTTATATGAATTGGCTCATAAACCTGGAGAATTTGTTTGGACAGATCGTCATGAAAAAGCATTCCAAGAGACAAAGATTGCTCTTACCTCAGCACCATGTTTAGTGTACCCTATCCGGGACGGTGAGTTTATTCTAGACACAGATGCTTCATATAACACCATTGGAGCGGTTCTTTCACAAATTCAGAATGGAGAGGAGAAGGTTATTTGTTATGCAAGTCATGTTCTATTAAAACCACAAAGAAAATACTGTACGACAAGAAAAGAGTTGTTAGCAGTCGTGAAATTTTGTCGTCATTTTAGACATTATCTTCTAGGGAAACGTTTTACTCTTAGAACAGACCACAATAGCTTAGTTTGGCTCATGCGATTTAAGCATATAGAAGGACAATTGGCCAGATGGCTAGAAGAGCTAGCACAATATGATATGGAAATTATACATAGACCTGGAAAGAAACATGCAAACGCAGATGGTTTAAGTAGAATCCCAGACAATTTACCAAATTGTGACTGTTATTCAGCTGGACAGAAATTAGAAAGCTTGCCATGCAATGGATGTAACTATTGTTCAAGAGCTCATAAACAATGGTCCAGATTTGACGCTGATGTAGATGATGTGATCCCTTTATCAAAAATGACTAACCAGAAACCAGAAAAATTAAGTGCTTCACCCATCAAAATAATAGGGGACTCAACAGGACATGCAGAGAGGCTACACGCCTCAGATATGGAATTGGTGAATACAGAAATAGTTGGCATAGATTGTAGTGCTAGTGCCTCCAAGAGGCTGCACGCCTCGCAGACAGAAACCACAGATACAGAAGAGGCTGGTATAAATCCCACAATGTCCAAGAGGCTACACGCCTCACAAGAAGTTGCAAATATAAGAAATACATCCAACCTCAATACAACTTTAGTTAATAATGAAACTGAAGACATGGATGCAACCTGGGCATATCAAGAAGAAGAGGATGAGATTGTATTTAGTAACTGGTCTCCAGACTATTCACCAACAACACTAAGACAATTACAACTTGCAGATGAAGATATTGCTCCCATTATAGAATGGTTAGAAACTGGACAAGAACCATCACAAGCTGAACTTCGACTAAGTAGCCCAGCTACTAGAATGTTATGGCTTTGCAATTTCTGCTTGGAATTCCGCAATAATGTATTATATTACAAATGGTTAGATAGATTAGACAAAAATCTATGTTTAGTAGTACCTCATGTTCTTAAAAAAGAAATTCTAACCTACTGCCATGACAACAAGACAGCAGGACATTTAGGGCAAAAGAAAACATTAGAGAGAGTCAAACAGCATTTCATGTGGCATCAGATGGCTCAAGATTGCTTTGATTATGTTAAATCTTGTAGTATTTGCAACAAAAACAAAAAAGCAAATATAAACCCAAAATTTGCAATGCAATCATTTCACGCAGGGACACCGATGGAACGAATTCACATTGACATATTAGGACCATTTAATCCAAGTGAAAGTGGTAATACGTATGCTCTTATGATGATAGACCAGTTTACTAAGTGGGTAGAAATAGCTGCGATCCCTGAACAAACAGCACTAGCCACTGCAAAGAAATTCTTGGTACATTTTATAGCTACGTTCGGATGCCCACTTGAGATCCATACAGATCAGGGACGTAATTTTGAAAGTAATTTATTTCGGTCATTGTGTGAAGCATTGGAGATAGCTAAAACTAGAACAACACCATATAGACCTTCATCTAACGGACAGATTGAAAGATATAATTCTATTGTTGTTACAATGATTAGATGTTACATAGAAAAGCAGAACAGGAAATGGGACAGAGATTTACCCTTATTGGCAATGGCATTACATTCTATGGTTAATAGAAATACTGGATACACACCAAATAGATTAATGTTAGGAAGAGAAACAATTCAGCCTATACAACTGCTGCTTGGTATACCTTTTAAATCAATTCGAAATGAAGGGGAAACAGACCCTTGGGTTCTAGAACTTGCTGAAAATCTAAGAAATGTACATAATTTTGCTAGGAAGAAACTAAAAACTTCTCAACTTCGTCAGAAAAGAGATTATGACTTGCGTATGGTACAACATCAATACCAGCCCGGGGATTTAGTTTATTTACTTGACTCAGCTACAAAAATTGGGCAAAGCAAAAAACTGCGGGCACCATGGAAAGGTCCGTACCTAGTTGTAGAGGGAAATCCACCATTGTATAAGATTCGTAACAGGAAGGAAAACAAAATAGTTCATCATGACAGGTTAAAAAGGTGTAACGATAGATGTATTCCCATATGGTTAAGGAGATTACGTCATAATGTTTTTGGCAATGAGGAGGAGGTATTAGAAACGACAAATTTTATTGACGAAGAAGATCCAGAAGAAACATTACCATATGTGGACCCAGATTATCCTATAGTAGATCTGGAAAACTTTTTTAGTATATCCCAGGACCGTGACAGAAAAGCTAAATTGCCATTGCCTCATGAATCTACAATAGATTTACATGAATCTACAATGGATTCATTCAGTGAAGAGGCTTTCACGCCTCATAGCTCTCATGAAGAGGCTTTCACGCCTCATAGCTCTCATAAAGAGGCTATTATGCCTCGTGATTTGCATGATCAAGAGGCTGTTAGGCCTTATACAATTGACATGCAACAGGATGAGGAAATTATCAGACCCTCTCTCGTGACCGAAACAAGGAGGGGAAGAAACGTAAGACCTCCCCGTTATCTACAAGATTATGCGTGTAATTAATTCAGTGTAAATAGATACTTGTGAAAATAATTTTAGTGTAAATAGACAATAGTGGCATCGACAGTGCCATTGGATAATTAAAAAAAAAAAAAAAAAAAAAACAAATTATTTTTATTTATTAATAATTACAGATTAATTAGCTGAGCCGTGATTATCTCTGTATAAACATGTCTGAACTAAGAGCAGAAGCAGATTTCGATGAGGAGGACAACACCTTAGACGACATAGACGAAATTGAGGAATGTGATTGGCTAGTTGTTGAGGAAATTTTGGAGGATGAGGATGTTGTTCAGTTGGGATCTTCCCCAAGTCAGGCTCTTTCTCTATGTCCTTCCCCCTCATCTGTTTTGTCCGTTATAGGTTCTGGAGTGGGATCAGACCAGTCTGTCCGTTCGTCCGTTCGTTCTGACCACAGTGTCAAGTCCGAACCAGATCTGCAAAAATCAGTGTTCGAGGACATAAGCAGTGATGAATTTAAATCATCTTCTTATGAAGGCAAGCTGGGAGTGCAGATAACTGTGGCCAATAATGACCAAAATCAACGTCTCGTAGAGGCTTCACGCCTCACTTCAGATATTCGCCTAAATATTGGAAGGCTTCCTTCAAAATCAGTCACCGAGGATAAGGAGCCATGTGGACCATCCCGGCCTGATAATTATTCAAACATAACTGTTCAGATGCTTCCAGTTCCAACACATAAGTTGCCGCGTGGACTGTCCACCTATGAACATATTCCAGAAGAATTACTTCCTCCAGATATACGTATTTGTCCGATATGCAGCATTCCAAAGAAAAGTCATATTAGGAGACACATACTCCGAACACATTTACCCTGGTTTTGGGCAGATATGACGGCTTGCTGGACTTGTTCCCAGCAAGCTTGTCAACACTCTAATATTACCGCTGGTCATACTTTGACACATCAAGATGCTGACACTACTTTAACAGATGAAAATTTACATCGTTGGTGCCAACTAATTAACGGCTGTTTTTATTTATTGGTTGATTGGCTTGGATTGGAATCCTTGGATGATCTTTTGGAATATGTTCGAGATAGACATCTAACAGACAACATTACAGCTCATTTTAACACCACTGAAATTTATTGTATGCGTTTTTATTCCAAGTACTATAGCCATAATCCACAAGACTACTTTGATGTCAGGCGTCTGAACCATGTTATTTGTTTAATACATGTGGAGTTGATCGTCCGATTACTGTTAAGGCTGAGAACAACAAGCCGGTTAAACCGTTTCAAAAGATCCGAAGCTAGATTGACTAGTGACGGCGTGGATGTCAACCTTAATCTATCGCCTGTGCTTGATTTTACTTTTGAATTTGTTGATACACATTTCCATTTGGATAAACTTATAGACCGCTGTCGTCGTCCTGCTGTGGATACTCCTGATTTTGATTGGATAGAGTCCCGAATTATCTCGGAAAATAATATCCTTTTATATGGTATATGCAATTATGTGTTCCCTGCATTCTGGAAATATTGGAAGTCACAGATAGGCGAAAGCCAAAAATTATATGTCACTTTCGGGATACATCCTCATACAGCTGCCTTAGGCATATCTAATAACCAATACAATGAACTTAGACGCCTGACATCAAATTCCACATGTGTTGCAATCGGCGAAACTGGTTTGGATTTTACAACTAAATGTCCTTGCAAATCCTGTGATAATCCTGAAGCCTGCAGGAATCAGTTGACTGCCAATCAGGAGGAGAGCTTTCTGTATCATTTACGTATAGCAGCTGAGCGTGGCCTGCCGGTGGTTATACATTGCAGAGACAGTGGAGATGGAACAGCCGCTCGACGTGCTCTTCAAATTATCCATCAACACAATTTCACACATCTAAAGTTTCACCGTCATTGCTTTACTGGAAATCTTCAAGAATATCAAGACTGGAATTCATTGCCACAAATAGTGTTTGGGATCACCGGCAGGCTTTGCCAACCAGAATTTGCCATATTTGAAACTGTTTCCGCCAGAATGAATCTTGATCGTATTGTTTTGGAATCAGATGCGCCATGGCTTCCTCCATCCTTTGGATGTCGAATTAACCACCCGTGGAACATCCATGAAGTCGCTAAACGTCTGGCTAGAATTCATAACATGCCAAATTCCATTTTGATGGATATTATTAATAAGACATCAATTGAATTTTATAAGTTATAGACATTGATACTATTTATATATATATATTTATATACAGTTCCTGTTTCCGTTTATGTGGCTTCTATTTTCTCCTGATTGGCAGAATGACTTTTATACATACATTGTAACGATATATCGAAACTTCAAAAGGCTTCACGCCTTACGAACTTTTAACAGTTGTATGAATATATGGAATATGGATATTTAACTCTTGTATTAATAATGTTCCTTGGACTTGACACTGTGGAAAAAATCCCCAAGTTGTAATATTTTTATTAAGTAACCTCTGATATACAGGTGTTGCAAATTTTTATATTTTTTTTTATTCTTCTGTGCTCCACAGAAATTGATTTGTGTTCAGATTTTACTGTTGTGTGTGAAGTAGTAATCATTGATTAATTATGAGATTCATTTTTCTGTATTGTTATATTATGTGGTTTTTAACGGCTCACCCTATGCGGTTTTTAACGGCTCACCCTGTGTGGTTTTTCTGTATTGTTATATTATGTGGTTTTTAACGGCTCATCATTGTAATATAGTTATTTTAACGGCGCACCATAGTTATATGGGTTTTAACGGCTTGAGTAGTCTTTAATGGCTGCCCTTTAGTATTTATTGATTGATTTTCATCAGAGGATTTGCTTTGATGCCTATTTATTTTGTAGTGTGATTGAATAATACTGTGTTGTACATACGCCTTTTCTGATGGTAGATATAAATAGTCTGATCGGCAGATATTTATATGACTTGATTATAGTGATCTGCTGAACCTGAATATTAATAGTTTATTGTCTTTTTTTTGTATAGTTTGTATTTGTCTTGACAGTATTTTTAACGGCGAATTGCATCCTGATCGGTAATAGTAATATTGTTGATTGAATTTCTTGATTGATATTCGAAAGGTCTGGTAACAATGTTCTTGAGTGTGGATGCTCTTGTACATATTGGCTGTTATGAACGTAGTAGTCATAACATGTGTGGGAATTAATTTTTTTGGCCTTGTTTTAATGGTAATGAATTGAGGGAATGTTGTAAGGTGTTCTGATACTCTTTAGTATTATAATTGATGTTGTATTTCTGACATAGTATCTTTCACAGTTGATTTTGTTGTTTGTGGTATGTTCGTGTCATAAAAC
The DNA here is from genome assembly GCA_028566495.1 of Lithophaga antillarum. Classification (NCBI taxonomy): domain Eukaryota; kingdom Metazoa; phylum Mollusca; class Bivalvia; order Mytilida; family Mytilidae; genus Lithophaga; species Lithophaga antillarum. The sequence continues at coordinate 12,758 of JAOXYI010026619.1, forward strand.
TCAACACTAGCCATGGTACAACGACTAATGGTAGCATCAAAAACTAACTTCTCAACATTGGTTCAACGACTGATGGTAGAACCATAAAACTAACTTCTCAACACTGGACCAGCGACTATTGGTGTCGTGGTTGAACTTCTCAACACTGGATCAACGACTATTGGTGTCGTGGTTGAACTTCTCAACACTGGGACAACGACTATACTGGCATCACTGATGAACTGCTCAACAATGGATCTTCGCATGGTGACAGATCATTATTCTGAAGATCTTGTATTTGTTATTTGAACAATTGGCATTGGCACCATTTAATTCACTGATGTTAAAGTCTTCACACGCAAGGGAGGAGTGAGGTGCCAATGGGAGTTACATCGGACCATTCCGAAGGAAGTCGCTAATTAATTATTGATATTCTCCGATTCCGGAGAACCAATGGGATTTGTGACGGAAACCTCCGAAGGATGACTGCAAGGACTCATGGGATAGCTACTGCTGAGACGGTTTTTTTTTACTACTTACACCGCAACAGAGAACACATCGTTTCACCAAGCTCCAAGATATCGTCAAGGACTTGGTGGATT
>JAOXYI010026838.1:0-13337 GCA_028566495.1 Lithophaga antillarum
AGAATAAATAAATAACACGTTATATCTACAGTAAAAAAATCTTAAACATGAATTCACTTAAAAAAATACAATTTAAAATTTGAAATAATACTTCATGAATTTTTTCTGTTTTGAATTAATATAATACACTTCAAACTTTTGTGTGCATGCTATGTGTATGAATTAGATCAAAACCTGCAGATGGCAGTGAGTATGAGCTGACATCCCAGAACTTACTGAAGTGGTAGTCAATACAAGAAAAATGAAGTAGATCTACTGCGATTTCAAAAAGTTGATTACAAAACATTGAATTTCAATGGAACATGATAGGAAGGGGACAGTTTTTTCTGTAGACTCCCGATAAGTTGAACGCGGGAAAAATCACCCATGGAAATTCTCCGAACTTTAATGTATCGTTGATTTGTGGAGTTGCCCTTTCACAGAACATGGTGTCCTTTTCGTCCTGCAAACACCATGTCCCTTTTCAGGGCTGGATAAAACACTAGTTTGTCCGATATCCATGGCTTGCATCAGACATAATTCCAAGTTTTTTTTTTCTTTACTTGACTGTATCATTCTCCTTCTTGATAGCATTTCAAAAAAGTTCATTTGTTTCTACGTCAACAACAACAGGAAACAAAGGAAATGTTTTTATTTGAAAATCTTCTTACATTTAGTAATTCCAACATCTAAGAACTGACAGATTTTTTTTTTATATTGGCAATGTAACGTCCAAGAACACATATACGTGTATGCTCGAATAATCTTGTAGTTCACAAGGAAATCATTTGTTGTGTTTCTCCAAGGATTCCATGTAATAAAACATTTTTTCGTTAGTATTTGTCCTACATTGCACTTCGAGAGAAGTTCATAGGTTGTAAGGTCCAGTAGCATTAATCGAATTCACCAGTGTAAGGAATTTGTGCTTTCTACATTTTAACAATTTGTCATTTTCAAGCCGCAAACTACGGATCCCTATCCGCCGATTTATTCTTATATTCGTCTGAGGCCAAGTTTATTCAACAGCAGAATTAAATCAGCCCAGTCTTTTAATTTCACCTTTCGCTATATAGATGACATCCTGTCACTAAATAAGTGTACCTTCAGTTACTGCCTTCAACTTATATATCCTAGTGAGTTTGAAATTAAAGGCAGTAAGGACACCAACAAATTCGCTTTATACTTTGACTTTTTCCTCGAGATTCATTATGGTCTAAAATAGTGACAAACGTGATGATTTTATTTTCACATTGTAGACTTTCCTTTTTTGAATAGCAATATTCCTGCGTTACGTACTTGTGGTGTATTTGTGGTGTATTTGTATCATAGTTGATATGCTATTCTAGGGCATGATCAAAACATAAAGACTTCTCAGAAAGAGGACTATTCTTTTCCAGAAAGGTGATCTACCGAGGATACCAAAAATGTAATCTAAGGTCATCACTACAAAAGTTTGTCGACCATTACGAAGTTTACGTATCTCTGCTTGTTAAAGACATGCTTGAAACATTAAAATTTGTATCCGTTCCCCCAACACCCAGATATCTATATCCTGGCATTGAAAATTAGAACCTCATGACGCGTGCCGCTTGTGGAGCTAGAGATGGTTACCCTTCCGGAGCTCGTGGGTTCACTCCTTTTGTGGGTAATCATGTTGCCCTAGCTTTTGTTCCTTTTGTTCTGTTAAATTGTTCCTTACTTGTTCATCGCTGTTGTCATCTGTTATTGTGCTTTTCGTTTTATTCTTCAATTTCTATATTTTTTCACTATGTGGGATAATTCATTAGCTGTATCAGTCCAAGGAATGTTTATATTCGTATATGTTTTTTAACAGTTTTCAATATGTTTGAAATTGTTTCACTAGTGCCTGATCATCTCTTTTCCTTCTGTACTACTGAACTGGCCATTCAAGCTTGTTGAGTAATGTAAACCAAAGATGAAACACGAGTGATTAATTTCAAGACTTTATTCAAATTTTATGTCACATGGGTTTCGTGATATACTGATATATAATATAATAGAAATCCTACTTGATCGCAGTTAATTTAATTTGATTCAAACAAATCTAGTCGGATCAGAGAAAGTATTTTTGTTAAAAGGCATGCCGAAAACTTCAAATCATGAAACATTTCATTTGCAACGTCGAATTCATGAATATGAAAATAATGATAATAAACTATCCAACAGCATTTTACATTATGCAATTTAAGAAAATATCATTTTCTTTGTACAGTGAATTTACATAAAATGTGAAATGAATCACTTAATAAGTTTTAGGTAAAGTCCATTCTCAATAAACTTTCAATTGTGAGTCACAAAATTTCTGCTTCCCATGCTTGTGTGCTCCAGGTAGGGTAGACATTATATTTTCTGAAAAATTCGTGTTTATTCATTTACGTGTTTCGTTTTCTGTATTTTAGCTAATTGCAGTTCACCATTGTTCTTTCGAATTCATTCTCATTTTTTCTAAATCCTTATACTGTCTCTGTACATTGTTTTTTGTAATTATTTAAGCCTCGTGTTGACAAACACTGTTCAGTGTAAAAACAGTATATATGTGTATCCTAGTACACCAACTGTTATGTTCACTTTTTGGAGCATCTGGTCTCTTTTCGGGTATTTTTTATGATTCGCCTTGTGCATTTTTTAGTCCTTTTAATTTTAATTTTTCCTAATCTTGTAAATATCTGCATTATGATATTCTTAGATTAGCTCTCTTGAAATTCAACTCTCTTCTAAATTATGTTAAAGTAGTAAGATTTGATACCTTCCCGTTTGGCAGATGGGATGATTTCTTTTCGTAAGAAACAGAAAATAAATTTTCAACTACCACCTTTAAGCGTGTTTCATTATCATATCCTAATTGTATTGCCAACTTGAAAGAATAAATATAGTATTACAATAAAAACCATCAAAATATTGTATCCGCGAAATGCGGAAATTATGACCATAGACGTTCAAGTACCTGATATTTGTAGAACGGATGTTCACACATATATTTGTATGTAAAAGGTCATGATTGTTGCAGGAAGTGTTTTATTTTAAGATCATAAATATCTTGAGTATCCAATTAGGATATACATTTACTACAGAGAGTTGTACCTTTATTATTGTTAAGTACTTCAAGCTTAACGGTAAATCAACGTCATAAAGTTACTCCATATCGACGATAAATACCCACTTCACCGTGACGATAGAATAAGAGGATTCCCGAGGTTCATACAATCATGCATCCAAAGGAGCAGACAAGACCATTACCAACAGAGGATCTAACATAAACACAAACATGAAAGCAAAACACAGACACAAGACTGAAAACTAAAGCGAGGACAATACGAACTCCCATAAAAACGCCCATGAAATTTAAATGGCCACAATCATGATAATGTTAAACTAATTACGTCGATTTAATTTTAGGATCAATCATATGAACTAGTCACAAACGTTATTACTTTGGTATTCGAGTGGTTAAATCGCTGGCTCATGACCACTGGCCTAAACCACTGTTGTCGATTCGTGACCTGCTCTTTCGGTTTATCTGTTAAGGTTTCCAGGTGCCTGCTCAAGAACGGAGGTACCACCGGTTAGCTGGATAGCTGTCCTAGCTTTCCTAACCAGTAAGTCTGTTTGTCATGATATAGCTAAAACATTGCTGAAAGTGACGCAAAACCCAAACAACACAACCCAAATATAATTTCAACATCGATACATTGCATGAAACAAACGTTCTTTTATAAATTTGCTTATTGAAATTGTACAAGGAAAAGAAAACGTTCTCACCATGCATTTATTATTGCATTGTTCGTATGAATACTACTAACTCTTAGTTTTGAGATACATTTTGAAGTACTAGATCTAGCATTTACAATATTTTTTACATTTTCTAAATTATTGCTTAAAGCGCGAAAATAACTATTCATTAATTGAGATAAGTTTAATTAATACAAAATAATATAGTAACTCGTATCTGAAAAGTTTCCTAAAATACGAAAAAAATATGTTCTAGGTTTAGATTTCTCTAGTTATCTTCAATCCATCAAAAATATAATCAGATTTATCTAGCAGCAAAAATATCTCTTATACGAATGTATCAAAAAAGCATTCATATTTAAACGCTTTGAAATAAAGAATACCGTGTGGATGTAAGAATTAAAAGTTATATCCACCTTATGATACACAGGGACATTATACTTCAGTTATGGGTTCTGGAGTTCCATATAAAATACATATTTATTCAGGTTAGGCAGACAAAAATCTTTCCTATTTAGTACAAAAATTGCAATTCGACTGGTAGCTGAATTCTATAACGAAAAACAAAAAAAGAAGAAGAAGAACCAGTCCCAGATACGCAAATAAGCAGGGCTGTCTCCTTTTTATTACAAAGAATTTTTTTAAATCGTTGGAGACTGCTTTTAACTTTTGAAGCAATTGTTCATAATATGGTAGGATTGGAATACATACACATTTACATTCATCAAAACTATAATTGTATGACCATATAATAGATTTTTTAGCTGTAAAGGATACTAGATGAGAGTTTGATAATATACATCTACTTGTTCGTGTCTATGTCGATGGGTAGCCCCTCTAATCTAACACACGAACGGGCTTTAATGTACTAAAGTTGTAGTAACGGTATAGATGATGAGAATACTGGAACCACAATGGTTTATCATAGAGCGAATATAAGCAGACAACGGGTAGACTACAGATTTCACAGTCCAAAAAATCTGAGATGCGACAATAAAACGAGAAAGTAAACTTAATGTGGCATTTCGCCTTAAATGGAACAATTACATATACAAGTTGACAATTATATTGCAAAAACTGTCAACTAAAACAACTTACAGAACAACACACATTCCTATCAACATGGTATAACATTAGATGCTTTAACTTAAAGGGATTGCATATCCTCCTGAAGTTTCACCCATGCATTGCTGGTGTAAAAGCAAAACAGGATCTGAGAGCAAATGTCTTTTCCGAATTATAAAAAAAGGTAAACCTGGAAAAGCCGGAAATCTTGACTATTTTTATTTTAATTACTGCGATTGATAACTTGGGTAGGCACAGATGACTCATTTGCAGGTACATTGTAGAACTTCCTATTGAATAGCGAATCAGCAATGATAAGTAACTATCAGGTGTAGAAAAATGTTGTAAAATTTACTATAGGACAGCAAATATCATCGCATGTATATTTAATCCACATATGTTGAACATAAAAGTAAGAATGGCTTCGACATGCAAATTTCGGATAATGAGTCATAAAAGTGATTGATTAAACAAATTATTGTAATAATAAAAACAAGGGCAGCAAATGTATTTGTATTCTTTCTTGGTTTATAAACATTTCATGGTGTTCATTGTAATCCTTAGTACACAATTCACAGACAAAATTTAAAAACAATGCATTCTACTTGTTGCACTGTCCAAAGTATAGTGATAAATCAGTTTACTTTCTCGCTTTTTTTTTTCTCTTTTTTTTATATGAACACTTTCGCGCTTATGGGATTCATAAAAACATATTTTTTTATATATAATTGATCTATAAGCATTAAATTGTTCATTTAAAGACCAAAGCTTCTATTTAGTCCTATTTGAGAATCATGATTCTAGTGAAATACAAACCAATCACCCTCTTTACGAATATGTCATATCACTATACACATGATTGTAATAAAGTCAATACAAACTTGATAATCGTAAATACATTTGATGATAGGAAAGTCAATACACATTTGATATTCGTACAGTCAATACACACTTGAAAATCGTTAACTCAATACATACTTGATAATCGTAAACTTAATACACACTTGGTAATCGTTAAGTCAATACACACTTGATAATCGTGAAGTAACAGTAGTAATGTACACGGTATTAATTTCTTCACAATGCTGAAAACATAACCGCGCGAGATTTCTTTTACCTATCATCTGATACGCTATTCCAAGACATGTGAACGCCGCTACCTTATCGTCTGCTCTCCCTATGTGGTATTTTTCCTCTATTGTCAGTTCTAAACTTTCTAATGCTTCCAAGGCTGCGCTATTGTCACCTAAATGGTAGCAGCATAGAAACCTAAGAAAATATCCAAACACAACAGGAGGTATATCATAATGATGATGATTCACCTCAGTTTGTAGTTCGACTGGACATAATGATGACCTTTTTTGGAGCACTACTTGATCTATAGTTGATGTGTTCAAATACGTGAAAAGGATTAAATATTCGAATATTCTTTGATCTATCGGATAATTTTCTGAAGCGAGGACAGCCATTGAATATATTTTATCCGCGGTACATTTCGATAGCGCATACTTGATGATAGATAAGGATATATTATAACGTTTATAAACATAGAAAAACAACGCCAGTAATAGCCATCCAGATACTGCATCTGTGTGTAAACCAATCAACAAATGATGTTGGCGCTGTTTATATACCTTATATTTTTCTTTATTGTTTACAGCGCCTTTTGTTGTGTATATCTGTGCAAACTTCTGGTTTGCCTTTGACAAATAAAACATAATAAAGTCCTTTTCAAGTTTGGTTCTTTTTTGGTGTAATATATAGAGTAAAAGTTGAAACATATTTATACCGTTATCAGAGAATATTACAAGCTGTTTCATCAGACCGTGGATCAAATATGTATTACCGAAAGATAAACAACAGTTGGAGATATTCAGTCTTTCATTATAACCGCTTAAAGTCTTAGACATAAGAAAACATTTCCAACCTCGATGGTACAAATCTCTAAGCAGGTTCTCTATCACAACTCTATTATCCGTAGTAAATCTGTCCTCGAACATGTTATTTTCGGGGATAAAATAATGTAGCAGTGTGGAATACTGTACACAATACAATAACCTCTTTATGCACGCCAAGCAACACTGAATTAAACGATGTGGTTGCCACATTGATGGTTCTGTTTCTTCAAAGATCCAAAATAGCAAATTCTTTATGAAATACGAACAGAGAAGGCCATTTAAGCAGTCGATCTGGTTAATAACTTCTTTCAGTAGAATTTTCATTAACGCGTAACAAAGTAATTGCGTATGACTGAAAGAACATATCATTAATTTCTCCGCTACGGAAAACGAAATACGCCACTCAAGGTCATAATTTGGTGAATGTTTGCATCCGACAGGCACAAATAAAACGCCAAATGATGTTATCTTTGAAATCATATTAGGAGAAGGCCATGTGTTTCGTGATCTACTTATCCATGGTTGTGCTGAAGAAATCCAGCTGTTGCATTTAAAGCAAATAAGCGAATCCACTGTGTCATTGCTTGTTGTGATACATGGTCCGTGAAGTCTTAGATGTCGCAGAAATGGATCACGTGACAAATGGTATACTTTAAAACGTTCGCTAGAAAATAAAACTTTCTGTCCGTTCTTTTCAATTGAACATTGTATGTCCTCACCCATATATTGATGTGAAAATAAACGAAGTTGTGTGAAACATGGCCTACAATCTTCAGTATCCATAATAAACATTGTGTTCTTTTCGCTACCTACATTTCTTACATGTCGTATTGCATCAATTTCAGTTTCATAAACAGTCGCGTCACCTCTTAAAGTCATCAGATCAAAATCACTATCCTTTAAATCCAAACCCTCAGCTGTACTTCCACCACATATTACTGCTGAATCCTTTCTTGTGGCCGTGATATCTGCACATATAAAAAGTAATCTTCTAGCTTTAACTATTTTCTCAGTTCCAATTTTATGACATAAGAAATTATAAAACGACATCGATTGAGCTTCATCTGATGACATAATTAAAATTCGCTGTCTACAGTTCACTGCAAGTATTTACTTCCTAATCTTTTGAAACAGTGTTGATGTCTGAAAAATAACATTGTACTTAACAATTAGAAATTTCCTCAAGTTAAAGGCAATACAATTGACAACTAGAAGGCATATATATTAATATTGTTATTGTACCTCACTCTGTAAGAAAATTCTGTTGGCTCAGTATGACTCGCATGACAACAAAGAATTCTAACAATCAAGGAAAAACATTTTCTTTCCCTACATTGTACATCTACGTCGTATTGCATCCCTGTTGACAATGCTGCCGGCCCTGTGTGCACAGAAGAGAAACACAGCAATTTACAAAAAATAAAACCAATGAAACAAATCCTATATAATAAAACGGAAAGAACGATAAAAATGTGTAGAGGGATTAAATTTCCTTTAATCTGGTGATAAATGGATATACATAACGGATTGACATCCTTATTAGAAATATACATATACAAAATAAGGAATGTTTTAGTTACAAATAAATACTTACAATCAAGTCAGATACATATCTACCAGGAGATTTCAGATAATACTCTTTCTCTTGGTGTTTCAAATTTGCAAATCAAACGTAATCTGCATCATATTCCACAACTGTTTATATATATATACATATATACATATATGTTTAAAATTTTTCTTGTTTCTTTTTCCTCCTTTTTGAAATTATTGGTATTCCAAATATATTTGGTTTTGAAGAACAGATTGGTACCTTGCAATTAAATATTTCCTGATTTCTCTTTGTTGTCTATTTATAAATTAATTTGAATAATGATGCAGTATTTCCTGCATTCAATTTCAGTTTCACTTTCACTCATTATGCCAATTATCAGCTTAATTTAAAATATCAGTGTTAATAAAGATAAGTTCGACTAAAAAGTTAAAAATAAAAAATTCTATCAACTAATATATGAAAACAAAATCGAATTATCAGTATGTTTACGTTCGCGAATAATTTTACTAACTGTATTAGGTACTGAAGGTCTTCCTCTAACCATACACTACCTACGCTTTTTTGACAGTTTTCACATTCGTATGTTTCGTATATCTATTGGATTGTTTGGAGACTTCTGATAAAAGCAAAAAAGAAATTTTATCACAGTCACTCCCGGTATTGATTCCTGATTCAGTCCTACATCCCCAACATATAAAGTCTATGTATCGCACTTTGTACGATATTCTAGAGCATGTTCGAGGTATCAAAATTGTTTTGACAGAGGGTTGCTAATTTAAGAGCTTATTATAAGATGTAGTACACCAAAGTTATCATCGTACTCATTATTCCAAAGGGAATGATAAATACAAGTACAAAAAGCGGGGATTGTACGAATTCCAGAAGGGGTGAGGTCAGGTGTGTCGACAGGGTAGGCATCTCCTGCCATTCATACATCACCCGTTATGCAGACCTTATTGTATCCCGTAGCGAAAGTCACAAATGGGATTTAGACACAATCTTTGGCAAATGTCATAGATGGAAAATTAGAAACGAGTAGGATATCCTAGGACCAAAAAGTATCCACTGAAGTTGAGACACCAAAATGTCATAACGATCAACGAACTCGTGATGGCGACTATAAAACTTGCGAAGAGAACATTTCAGTCTTCCCTCCTCAAAACCTTGTTGGAGTAGTTTTGTGCATAAGACGCAATCCCCTATCAATAAAGTCGGGACAAGCTCTGGCATAGCGTATCAGCTGAGATACGTAAACTCCATAAATTGTGGAAGAGGATATATTACTGCTCAGGAATGGGAAATTGACAATAGGAAAACTGAAAATGTTGGTCGTAGATTCTAGATTTGTGTTACTCATCTGCGTTAATCTCAAGAAAAAGATCTAAATATGAAGCAGACCTTCTGGTTTCTATAGTATCCTTTATTTCAAGTTCACCAGGATATATGAGAATAAACTGGAAACATAGATTCGAAAATTCTATGGTCATCATTATTAATTGGTTTATCCATAAGAGATTTCGTGCCTCGACAGGTTTTCTGACATGTTTTCGGTATCATAGGCTCATTATTTTCTTTCTTTAGTAATTATCACTTGTATTTTGGCTTTGATCATAAAATTCCACTACGGGCGTTGCCTGCTTAACAGGAATAGCTCACCCTATAAATGTACCACTTCTCATTCCCGGTTATTTGTTGTGGAATTTTGTGTTGTTATTATTCAATTTTCTTATTTTTTATTTTTTACTGTATCAAGTTAAATTTTCTTCCCGAATTTCGATTAAAAAAGAAAAAGATTTTCGAGTCACTATTGGTTAGGAGATGGCTGTCTCATTTGATATTTTCATGTTTTTCATTACGTCTCGTGATGTCCATCACGATTTCCTCATATGAACGGTCTTCTTGTTGTTCTTAGACACGACGGATGCTGCGTGTCTGTTGAAGTACAGTGTACATGTTCTCACTTCCGTTTTGTGTGAGAGTTCACGTTGTACTATCCTTAGTTCGGTTTCGTGTTTTACCTTTATATGAAATGTGATAACATATTACACGATGTTATTTCACGTTAATATATAACCATCCGCTAACTTTTAGTCTGAAGAATTACGCGGACCCAATTTCAAATTCACAAACAGGTAACTTCATTAAACATTAATGTTAGATGTTAAATTTTTAAAGAAAGAAGAATAAATCCAAGGTTATCTGGAAAAATCTATTTATCCAAGCTGGTAAGGGGAAATAATCTGGCCGGGTCAGTATGAAAATGTACTGAATTTGTCGCAAAAGATTGAAAAAAAAATTTCTAACAAAAAATTTAAAAAATAGTCCCAACTACCCAACTAAATGTTCACCCCTTTACAATGAGTTATTTCTGTTCGATTAATTTGAAATTACACTGACTAATGCTAATTGTATGTAATGAAATTATAAGCTTGGAGAATTCTTAAATGTAGACTGCACATATGCGACTAAATTACTGAATTAAAACAATGAATGATATATATATATTTCGATGGATTCCTTCGCATCTTTTCAACTTAATTGTTCAAGTAATCCCACTAAAACGTTATTATTCCAGAAATCACATTATATGGAAATGTACTTACTCAAATAATAAAAGTGTATTGACTATACAAAAATGTATTTATTACCTCTATACACTTTAATGCTACGTTTGAAGAAACTGACAGCTGTAACGCATATACAGACCATCGTACAGAAAGCTCATATTGACGTATTGTCAGAAGTAAAACGTGACAAATACCGACTTTATACTGGATGTACATCTGGATAATTAATATCTCATCAGTAATGTTAATATGGAATTGGTAGAAAACGTTCTAGTAATGTTACTGTTTTAACAAGTTAACACCACTTAAATTACCCAAATTACAAAATTCCACTGTAGACTTAACTACTTACTTGAAATAAAACAGTAGAGTTTACTACTCAGAAACGATTAAATAACATTTTACGAATTATTTGTTGTAAAGAGAAGAAAGGTTTTTAATTCAAAATATTCGGGTTCTTTGCCAATAATAAAGCTTTCATACTTACGGATAACATGAGATATAACTGTCTTTTCTATTTGAATGTTTCACTCATAGAATTCAGAGATATCACACAAATAAAGTAATGCTAATTCTGTTGTATGAAATATAATATTGTATGTTATATGAATAACATTGCAATATGAAATAAAGCCTAATGATTTTTTTCATTACTTTTGTGATTTATTGCCACATAAAAGTATGTCTTTACGATAGCATTCTATCCTTCTTTGCATGACGGATTAAAACTGAATTCAAATAGAACATAAAAATGGGTCAATTTTGTAATTGTGGGACCGATTTTAATTATCCTCTCCTCGAATGTGGATATCCCACCATTTAAGATTCCTAAACATGGTTAAGTGAAACTGAAACCGAAATACATAAGGAATCGATTGACCAACTGGTTATAGATATATCTGGCAATTCCGTTTTACCATTCTTAAAAGAACAACTTATGGCTTTAATTATCTGCAAAAATTCGAAGCAGGGAGAAAAAAAACATTGTGTATGGTGAAAAATATACTGCATACCGAGAAATTCAGTGGAGAGGTTTAGGAGTAGTTGAACTCATATTATAAAGTATATGTAAATATAAAACTTTTATAATGAATATTTGATGGCAGTGTTGTTATTTGCAGACTTGAAACGCTTATAAGAAGGAAGTGTTACATATTATAACTATTGAAATATATGATTGAACCAGAAATTTCGTTTCCGCTTGACACAATTTACAGAATGGGTTCAACTTTGATAATACAAAGGTTTTTTCCTTTTTAGACATTTCAATATAATCTGTGAATAAGTAATCAATCAGGGAACTCTCCGTGATGGACACTGTGTTATTTCATACAGGAAAGCCATCACTGCATACAAACAGAGAGGAAAATTTGGTATTTTCAAATATTCGAGTTATTGAAACCAGAGAACATTAAAATGAAAAGGGGGGACCTAGAAATATTACGGCAGATTCCCAAAAGTAGAATTTCTTAATGTAATCCCTAGATTTTATCCATAGTAAATATAGGAAATGAAACAAACTTTATCATTTATCGAAACAGAACCAACTCACTCTATTGGTAATAAAATAATAATTAGAAAATTAATGATAATGTGGGCTAAAATGTCACACCCCTGGGCATGATTATATCACAAAACGAACAAAATGACAAACAAGTACTGTGGATAAACGACAGCTATCCCCGCACTAAATAACTTCACAACAGCTGCAGAAAGTAACATTTCATGACTACAGCAGGATTAGTTAATCATTTTCATTTATTCTCACTCCTAATTTAGAAGTTTATTTAGTTAATCATATGTGTTTTGACTTTTTTCTGTTTATGTTTTCTCTTTGCCTTTTGTTGATTATTGTATATTTCAACATTTTCTTGTCTAAACTTTCCCGATGTCATTTTCAGTTTTGCTTGTTATAAAATGTAACATGCGTAAGTACTTTCTGTAGCTATTCAAGTTTCATGTTTACAAATATAATTCAATGAAAAGATGATAAGTATGTATACAACATGTGAAGGTTACCCTTCGGAGCACACGTATGTTGTATAAATGGTGTCGTCCAGTTTCGTGAAATTCGGTTTTGGCTGTTGTGTTTAGGTCCTCTTTGGTTTTGATGCCCCTAAACGTTTTATGTATTTGGCTTCCAACATTTTTGGTCTCGAGCATACATGATGAAGGTTATTCCAGAAACACGTGTCGTGCGCACTGAAATTGGTATCATACGTTTATTTAAAGTAAAGATTAATCTCTTTCAAATAATTTGATATTTGGTCGCCAGCGACATTATTAAACAAATCAGACATGGAAGTAGAATTAAAATATCGAACTCTAATATTAACGGTATCAATACATTCTAGTAAAAATGTGAAATTGTGTACTGACACTGACACGGAATACACTCAGGAACATCCTCATCCTTAAATATTTATAAATGAGTTGTCCTAGAGTAACCAATCCTACAACGTGTTAAAACAACTTGCTCTTTACGACTTTTGCCATAAGTATAAAAGTTTTTACTTACTAAAG
>JAOXYI010026945.1:0-13334 GCA_028566495.1 Lithophaga antillarum
CATCAAGCAACTAACAGTTTGTGGGTTTAAGTGTATAATAAAGACTGAAATAGGTATTTAAATTCATTAAACAGTCCTAATTTTGAAACCCTGAACTCATAAGGACGAACGCTTTCAATACATACCCTTCGGTGCCAAAGCTGTTGAACAGATCACGATCGCTATCATAATATAAACGTATGATACCAATTTCAGCGCGCATTACACACATAATTACACATTATGTGTGTAATGATAATTACACACATAATGTGTAATTATCATTTAGGATCACAAAGGTTAAAGGGTTTTAAAACCATCTTTTCGAGGAAAAAGGCTGGTCATGCAAATTTTATAGAAATCAAAGAATGAACAAAAATATTTTTCTATGTGCAATAAAATTTCACCTGAGAAATTAAACTTTTACATACAAAATAAAGGCAGAAGGTGAACTGTCTAAAAATAGATCTACTGTTTTATTACTAAGCATAGTAATGAAGGTAAAGGCGTTCCATTTCGTGAAACATAATTTACAAATAATTGTAAAACACTTTTCAGACGTTTCATAGTTTAAAGAAGAACATAAAATCTAACTAAAAATCACTGAACTATATATAGAGCGCATTTGGATGAGTGATCTAGCTACCCTTTATGGTGTACTGCGATTTGACGCGCGATCACACACACACACACATACGTACGCACAACACACACGGACAAACTTAATCTTACTTTTAGTAGATCATACAAACAGACGTTCGGAAAGTGTTACCCTATGCATTATCACCTACTGAAATTGTCCATATAGTACAGCAATCAGAGAAACTGGACATGCATCTAATTAGCTGACTTATTCGGGGTAAATAAAAGAATTTCCGATTTATTTGCTCAGAATAACAAAAGTGATGGACACACAAGTTTTTTCTACTGATAAAGTCTTTTTCCATCTACACAGGATTAGTAATGAGCATGCTTATACGTTTTAACTATAAATACATATGCAAAATTCAAATTTTGAAACGTTAAGCTTACCTGATTTTCATGTGAAGTAAAACTCAAGTTAAAATTATATGAAAATTTATGTACATGTAATGTGATTTTTACATGAAATACAATTCGTGTATAAAGCACATGAAAATTTAACTTAATTATCAATTAAAGAATAAATCGCTTCAAAATCATGTTAAACTTATCACGTGAAGAATAAACCACCTTTAAAAACTTGTTATATTTAGCTGAAATGAATCACAAGCAAAAAAAAGTTTTAAAAAAAATTACAGTAAGTCACAACTATTTTTGGAATTTTCACATGAAAATCACTTGAGAATCACGTTCAAAAATTTTGCCTGGGTAGAATGCAAGAAACTAATTAACATTGAGAAGTTTGAAAGAAAAGGGCAGAAAGTTTGTGGATACAGTGAATCTTCGTGAATCTCAACCAAAATATTAGTTAGATTTTTTGATATACTTATAAACAGGCTTATAAATTGAAACATTTTTATATGTTCGTTGGTGCTACTTTTTTGTCAGTATGTCAACACAGTTAAAAAGTTTTCTGGTAGCAGTTTAAAATATTAAAATATTAAACACCACATTCAGAGCATTTGAATATTTTTTCTATATTTGAAGAAATAGTGGTGGGAATATTCACGAGCTTCGCACAACTATCAGGAAAAACCTTAAGTTTCAATAGATCATAATTTAGAATAGACGCAAAGCAAGAAGCTAATATACATTAAGTTTTCTAGAAATATGAAAATAATGTCTTGGTACGAATTGAATGGTTGGGTTACAGTCTCTTTGACTAGCTTTTTTAATTTTGATATTGAACGGTATTATGCAGGGACAGGTCCAGATTGTTCCATTCTTTTATAGTTGCTGAGATAAAAGATCTGTAGTAACCGACAATCAGCAAAAAAGGGCTATATTATCATAATCGTTTACGAGAGGATAAACTGTAATACTTAGTAAAGTATTAGGAACTAGACTACATAACAATGTATATATCGAGGAATACCATTTGGAATATTATAAAGTAATTGGATATTCTTTTTTCCATCTCTCTCTAATAGTGTTTCCATCTTGTTTCTTGACATAAAAAATCTGGGTTTGCGGTGTGAAAATACGGAAACCTGTCACTCTTCTTGCAGCTTCTAACTGCAATTTCTCTAGTTTACCCAACACCACTCATGCAAACTCATACTTATGCGTACTAAGTATAATTTTTCAAAATTTCAATTTTTGTAATACATTTTTCAGCTGTTCTGGTTACATATATATCCATTTAGTGTCATTACTTAATGCCACTGCCAGCTGTTTGTTGTTTGTAGTTACTGCAATAGGTTTTCCGTCAAACAAGAAATTAAAATTTTAAATCATATCTTTATTGGAGAAAACCATAATTTCAGTTTTGTCTCGATTGAAAGACATGAGCAATGTTAGTACTCAGTTCACATAGATCGTGACCTATCACAGTTTTTATTTGGAAAATTCAAACACAGGTGTTGTAATTTACAATACATCACACGTTTGTTAATATTTTAAAATGATTTCTGTAATGGGTTCAAAATGAGTAAATAGCCAAGACTGTATGTTACTATAAGTCATAATATATATGTACTTGGCAAGATTGCAGTTGAGCTGTATTTTTTCTAATGGTCATTAATAATCCACTCTAGTTTTTAACTTCTATTGTATAGTACAGGTATCGCTCGGAGGATTGCTGAAATGGTCTGTCGAAATCATTAGCAAGTTAGCTTTATCTTAATCTTTCAGTATTTTAATATGGTTCCCATATGAAGTGGTCTGGAAAACCTTAATAAGCATTTATATGGTTTTTCAATATCCTTATTACTGCTTGAAGAGTGATTGACCTCATCAATTGTCTGAGAAACTTTTTCACCAGTTATGTTGTTTGGAAGGCTGTTGTCCACATGAATTCTGTGCCTTTAGCTCCATTTTGTTGCCCAATATTGCACTGTGATGATGGAAGTCCCGATGGTTCTTGTCATAAAGGACTGTATGCCTGATAAAATAAGCCATCAGTTTGATCAGAAAGGAAAGTGGGAATTTGATGTTTAAACATTACATCTAGAACTAAATCTTTAAAATAAAATATTTTAGGAGTAATCTAAAACTTCAGACTGTAAATTTAATACCAAAACCAGAATTAGGAGTTCATGTCTTTCACATCGAGAAATAAGCATAGGTTAGAATAATATTGCAAAACCGTAAGAGCGGCTATCAATCAGTATATTTATTCCTCTTATGGTTTTATACAATGATGTAATCAGTTACTGTAACTTTCATTACAGTATGTTTAATTCATGGTTATTAAGCCTCAACTTTATAGAGTGACAATACGTGTTTAATTGTGTTAATTAGAGTCCAATCATAAAGGATGGGTTGCGATAAGGTCTGTTTTTAGTCCCCTGTTTTCGTTGAAAATAAAATTTTACCGTACCAATTATTTTTTATTCTCTTTATTTAGCTATATGTCCCTTCTTTATAAAACGATGATGACTTTTCAAAATGTACGTCATTTCTGTGTTCCAGAGGTTGAAAATGCAGGGCACCTTAAAGTAAATTTTACACTTGGACTAAAGGAAAATGTCCCTACGTATGTATACATTATATGAAAATCAACGTTGACGCATATGTATAACCAACAAAATAGTTTGCCAGAAATTGGACGTATAGGAAGCATTAAATTCTATGAAGATTTGTCGGTCACGCATGCGCGTCAAACTTCAACATTGAAATATGCTTCAAATTGCACTAAATGTAGATAATGCAATATTGATATATTTTTAAATATGTAAGTGTGACGTGCATGGAGTACCAGCAACATGCTTATTTGATATGCAATTTGTAGCAAAAATATTTTGCTGGTGCTCCATGTGTGTCATAGTTAATTTGCCATTATCAGCAGTCTCAGGAACAGAGAAGGGGCATGCAAACTGAAAAGTAATGATAATTCTACAAAGTACAAACATATAGGTATAGATTTGTTGGAATTCTGGAAGTTTATTTTCAGCAAAATCGGGGGCGAAATAGAGGCCTTATCACATCCCGTCCTTTATCTTTTGACCAATGTTGATACTGTTATTTTACTGTTTAATATTATTAGTACACAGAAACATACGGGCACTTGATTCTTATCTTATTTGTACAAAGAATAGTTTAAAAGATTGCTTGCTCTGTGTCATTGTATATTATATGGAAACGGTAGAAACCAACCTGATAACAGGCAGTGCATACAAACATACGAAACGCATGTCAATCTAAATGAACAAGTTAAAAGGTTAACAGATAACAATGCTTTTGTTCCACCTATGATGGTCAGTTTACGAGACAGTGGGCGATGACTTCAGATTGTACTTCAATTGAAATAAATCACAGATTGCTTCGTAATAATTAAATTATTTGTCTTTCGTGAAATGTTCATGCTTAAATGGTTCAAATAAGTAACTAATTCCGTACAGCTGAAAGTATCTAGGATCATCTAGCAAATAAGAATTCTCGATTGAGTGAAGTGTTTGCTTTTGTCAATTATGAAATATTGTAATTCCCTTGCCATTTTCAACAGTTTTGTAATTTTGTAATTTTCGGGCCGATCGGAAATCCAAGATGGCTGCCACGTAGGGACATAGTTTTATATAGGACCCTATTGGAAAAACAATCAAGGATCGTCTTCTCAGAAATAACTGTGACAATTAAACCAAAACTGTTTATGGTTGATCATTGGAGGTCCTCTACCAAGTTTGTAATTTTTTATTCGGATCGCAAGTCCAAGATGGCCGTCACTGCAGGACATAGTTTAAATAGGATCCCATGGGAAAAAAAGTTAAAATTCTTCTTCTCATAAACAAAGGAGATAATTAAACCGAACTGTTCATGATTATTCATTGGATGGTCCTCCACCGAATTTATAATTTTCATGCCAACCGGAAGTCCAATATGGCCGCCAATGCTGGAAAGAGTTTAACATAGGACCCTATGGGAAAAACAGTGGAAAATCTTCTCAGAAACGATGGAGACAATTAAACCGAAACTGTTCACGAATGATCATTGGATGGTCCTCTACCAAATTTGTAATTTTCAATCTGCGTCATGCTAGATACGATCAAAATATGATATAAAATCGCAGCAGCATCACAAATGAAAGACTTGGACTATGAAGACATAAACTTTTTGGCTGCCCAATATATTGGCATAAAACTTCCTTATTGGTTTTGAACGCTTCAAAGTTTTTACTGATTTCATTTGAATCAGTGCCCTAATCTCGACCAGTTATCACTGACTTTATCGAAGATTTTCTCCAGTTTTAAAAAGTGGCCTTTTGTTACCATCTCAGTAGGTATTAAAAATGATAGAGTACCATCTTCAAATTCTAATACTAAGTTTCGGTTTAAGTGGACGAGTGGTTTCTGTCCAATATAATTTTGAACTTCCATCCAAGTACAACACTGAAGGCCTGTGGGGGTGATTGGAAACAAAAGCAAATCTTGTAATAATAGGTGTTTTAATAATTTACAATATATGTTAAGTTTTAATTCAAATGGAAATTTGTTTCTAACAAAAATATAAATTTCTTCCAGTCGGAAAACAGAAACAAATAGTGTATAACAAGCACAATTTCTCAACCATTTCTGTTTATTTCAAAGCCCCGGAATTTTCTACAAGATTTTTTTAACTGTCAGTCATTCAACACATCTGTATGGATTGCAACCGGTATAGAATTTCTTATCATCACTAAAAAGAAAAGCATATCAGAATCATGGCCTTCTTTTAATTATTCATGACAAGCTTTTCGATAAGTTAAATAAATGAAAGCCTTCACGGACTATGACGTATGTCCATAAATTCCGATCGACAACAAAAACATATCGGAACGAAAACCTTTTCTAAACCTTTTCTTAACATCTGAAAGAATGCCTTTCTTAAATATTTGTTAATTTTAAGTCCAAATGTTCTAACGGTTTCGACAAACAAGATTTTGGACAGTTAGCAGTTAAATTAAATCTTTTGTGAACTTGGACAGCCATCATGTATTTTAGATCAGCATGAAATATACAATCTAAACGACGACTTTCCCGGGATCATTCCTGTAAAACTTGGATTTGTTGACCAATGGTTTTAGATTATTAAAATCTTTAACGATCTGTGACAACAACCATGATTTTGGATGGGTACAAAACACACACAATGTGAGAATGGCTAAAAAATATTCTTGCATACACTGTTGGATTTGTTTTAATTTTGATTATTTCTTTTGGAAGCGAACGTGTGACTGATTCGATCCTTCTTGCCTTCAATTGTAAGTTACGGAATAACAAGTTGTATTTCCGTCCAAAGAGAAGCAGTTGTCTAAAACAATTAACTTAAAAAACAGACATATGACATGACTTTTTAGTATAGTAATCAATACAAGTTTACGGAAATGTCATCTAAAACAACTTTCATTAAGTCGCTAAAATTCATTATTGTCAATTTCATAGCTACTTTTAAAACAGCGTATTAAACATATTCTTTTGTTTATTTAGATCAGTGTTAAAACACATTGACCTTTTCAATGACAGATCCACATGAACATATATTGATTGGATTTATCTTGTCCTTCGTCTACAGATTTCCAGGTGAGACATCCTTGTATATGGCCGAGGCTGGTTCCCGAAATATGGGTCCGATTTGGCCTAATAAAGACCTTTATTGTAATATTTCGGACACAGCCGCCCAAAAATGAAAATCGAAAAGTTTCTAACTTTGGCTGATTTGAAAACGTCAAAGTGGCTTGGCCTTCGTCTTTTAATATACGGGTGGAACATCACTCAGTCTGGCCGCAGCTAGTTCCCGATATATGGCTCCAATCTGGCTTAATATAGACCCATATCATAATTTTGGGAGGACGCAGCCGCAAGAAAACAAAAATAAAAAGGTAACTGTGTGATGGCATTTGATTTCTTTTATCATTTTTTTGGTGTTTTTATAAGATTTTGCAAGAAGATATCCCGAACGCACAGTTTGTATTGCAAGATAAGTTATCGTGGGATAACTTCTGTCGTTGGCTACTACTGCAGGCTAGCTTTAGTGAGCAAAACCAGGTAAAGGGGGTACATTGGTAATTGGTCGTACTGGATGAGGCAATCCGCGAAACTAGTACAATATAGTTCATAGGTTGTTTAAGACGGTGTTATAACTATCGTTCACGCTATCCCCTCAACAGAAACCAGAGCGATCCATTGCAAGGAATAATGGTCGATTGAAAAACCGTTTAAAGAACGATTTAGCTTGTAAAATGACTGCGAGCTAGTAAGATTAATAAACCCCCGTCAGTGATAGTGATCAGGTCATTTTGCAGCTGAAAATTTGAATCGCAAATGATTTTCTTATTTCACATTAACTTGTAGTAACAAATGTGAGTCCCTGATTTAACACATCATATTATATATGGTGAATGGTACCTGCAACCTTTTTTTTTTTTTTTTTTTTTTTTTTTTTTTTTAAAATTATTTATTTAACATAAAATTGAATGGGGAGCCGATTTGTGCCTTCTTATAAAGGTGTTCTACCTACCGAGAGCAATAATACCGACTAACAAGTTGATTTTACTACATCATATGAATGTCGATGCAATATCGCTTGTCATTAAAGTAAGTATACACTCTACAATGTTTTAAGTAATATTCCACATAAGGATCAGGCAAGCAGTAACACATGCTTATCAGGTGATTCAGAAGTATACGCATGTCCTGCTACACATAAGGTATCAGTCGTATCTAACAGTGTACAAAAGCCAGTAACAAGTCAAAAATCAATTAAAAATAATTCTGTGTATTTATCGTGAAAGTCTATTTAATGTGAATCACCTGATTTTAATGTGAATTAAGACATAAATTATTTCGAAAATTGACCCTTCAAATCCTTATCTTTCACCAAAAAGTAGAAATGCTGCTTACCAGACTCAAACTGATCTGTATTACCCATCTGACTATAATTTTAATGAAACTTATATTGGGACTGGACATCTGATTGTAATGAACAAAACTAAAGTGATGATGGACTATCCCGTAATCTTTCTTGCAAGAAATATTTTCTGACAGGGAGATGATTAGCCACTCGAGACATCTCTTTATATTAAGGATAACATGTAGTTAGGATATTACAAGATATATCTTTGAAAAAAGTTCAGTCAGCTTATTCGTTTGGTCAAAAAATTTTTCTGAAGGTATTTCCCATATAAACCTTTGACCGCCTCGGCAGCGTAACGTTTAGCGTGCTCGCCTCCAGTGCGGAAGGTCGTGGGTTCGATACCCGGCCGGGTCAAACTAAAGACACTAAAACTAGTATTTGCTGGTTCTCCGCTAACCATGCAGCATTAAGGAGTAAAAGCAAAACTGGTCGGCTTGGAGTGGATATGGTTGAAAGATTATCCGAAGACCGTTAAGCACCCATTCACATAAACCTTTGTTAAAATAAAAAACATAAAGGCTACCTTGGATTTACAATTATAACAGCTGAAAGAAACTTGACCAGCTCCTTTCAGGGAATACTTTGATAATTTGGATTCAATCGGCATAATTATTTCTGACAAATGTTGAAACCTTTTTCCTATATTAACCTAAGGACTGCAGTGTGAACATCTTGAAATTCACACACACTTGTTTAATATAAAAAGTAGTACATCAAAATCAGAACTCATGAGTCCAAAGAATATGCCAGATCCAAGTATATAAATAACTGGGAATGCATGGACTCCAGAATGGAGTGAGACCAGGTGCGTCGACAGGGTAAGCATCCTCTGCAATGCACGCATCATGCAAACCCAGAAATCATGTCCGGTAGCAAAGGTCACAAAACGATTCAAGACGCATTAGGTAGTGAATACAAATGAACACAAATTAACATACAGCAAGGAACATTCTTGGAAAGACTTATTTAAACTGGTTCAGATTTTTTAGACCAATTGATTTGTTTACACAATTTCCTGTTTGTGTGTAAAATTAAGGAATTCGGTGGGTAGCCATCTTAAATTTTTGCTCACAATAAAAAGTAACATATTATACAAAAAATTACTGAAAAGTTTCCGTTAAATTTGCGCAGTGGTTTCTTCCAAGAAAACATCTGAACTTTTTTCCCAATAAAACATATGGTTTCCGCCTTCTTGGATTTCACATCATTCCCAAAACTATGAACTGTCAGATTCTACTGTGGGCACTCCCTCCTATGAAGATTAACTGAAAGTTCATTAATTTTGCTTTTCTTGTTACAAAAATGTTGGTATCGCAGCCTATGATCTTTTGGCATGACATGTAAAACAGACTGATCATCAGATATTAGCAAGCCATCTATAAAGATACTGATCATTTATATATCCCTTTGTATGAGCTCTATATTTAAATTTCGATAATAAAATCTAAAAACCTAGAACCATTTTTGCAACATTCATAAAGTCTTATGACTCTAGATTGATTAAAAAGTGTGTAATCACTAGAAATTATTTGAATACCGTTATCTTAGAATGTAGCAATACCAGCAGAAATTCTTACTCCTTTTACAGACTAATATGATAAATAAACCTAAAATGTTAAAATCAAAGTCATTTGAACCAATATTTTCCAGTATAGATAACTTTAATTAGTCAATTTCTGGTTATTTAATGCGATAATGGTTTATTCTATGGCAAATTTCCCAAAAGGATGTTCATAAATTCAGTGTCTCCTGTTTCAATTAGTCAAACTGAAATGTACATGATGTCTGCAGTATTACCCAATCGTCTTCCTGTTTCAATCGATATACAGAATTATGGAAGATAATTTTATCATTTGGAAAAAAAGTCATAAGAATCATGTTTCATCTATAAAACCTCAGGGATTATAGAATTATCAATCATTGGACTTTCTTAGACCTACAGGTAAACCGCATCTATATGCCTGAAATGTGACAATTACACAGCCACAAAATATTATATTTCCATAATTGAATTTGATTATGAAATTGCTGTCTATGCATGCAGATTGTATCTTTTGATGTACACATCTGGTTTAGGATAACATTTGATGAATTGTTTCTTCAACGTAAGTGAAATTTAAGGTTAATCATTGTATTATCTATCATTTCGGTTTTTAGATACTTTTACACTACCAAGTGTGATTTCTTAGAGTTTAATAGACATTTTCGCCAATGAAGGATTACTTTATATTCAAGTATAGACTTTAATGATATCATTAACGTTCACTTCTACTTTTCACTTTCCTGATTTTCTAAATTGACTTTCATCAATGAAGAGTTGATAACCATAGGGTTTTCCACCACGGCCAATAAAACAATACCATGAGAGTACAAATTGAAAGAGCTATTTCTTGATGATGACGTTATTATCAATTTGCATAAAAACACATCTTCACTAATGGTAACTGTGCTTTGATTTTCTCTCAATATCTATTTCGTCTGATTGGCTAATCCAATACTAATCAACGATTTATTTCTGAAAGCAACTTGTACATTGTGAGGTAGAACTTTGAGGTAAACTATTAAGATGCACGAATTAAAGTGTCGCAAAGTCAAACTGATAGGATATCAAGCTTGTAGGTTTTAGTGTATGATATAGATTGAAATAGGAAGTTATGTTCATTAAACAATCGAAGAGTAGTTTAAAAACCATTGTTGTGACGTCGGCCCATTCATCAACCGTGGATTATTTTTCTAGAATCTACACTTATTTATTGAATAGAACTCATCTCATGATTTTTCCAATGTGAGTGGTTTTATCTGTTTGAATGTGTATTTCAAAAACGTTCTGTTCATATTTTTGCTATCTGTTGTACCCTCGGTGAGATTCCAACTACTAACTTTCGTGTAGTTTAACATAGTGTATTTCCTTTCCGTCCCTCTCTAACCACTGAGCCATGGGTTGCACAATGTTAAACTGCCAAATTAGTATTTATAAACCTGCTAACAGTATTTTCAATATGCATGTATATCAGTGTATAGTATGAAACATACAAATTTATAAAATATTATGTACTTATTTCAGCTTTTTACGAACGTTTGTGTATTAATAATTCACAATAAAATATCTAAGATCTGAAAACATATTAAACATACGTCTATACACATATATTAAATCGACCAATTAATACCATGTAATTCGTACCCGCGTGGTAACGCATAAGGTCAATGCACAACACTGTGAGATCGACTTTTCTGTCGATGGTTCAATCATAGCTATGCGCATTACATTTTTCATGCAAGAAACGTTTGTGTTTTTTTACATAATATAATATTTAGTAGCTGGCTATATCAAACTAGTGGTAAGTTGTGAAAACTTCTCAAATGTAATTAGATTTGTGAATAGAGAAGGCGCCACAACAATGGTTTAAGTAACAGATACAGTGACTAAATGTAATTTGTTGAAAACGATCCACTCACCTCCGGCTCGTGGATTCTTTTCTACGAATCCACACTTATCCATTTTATCTCCTATACTGAAACCCTGAGCTCATAAGGACGAACTGTTTCAAAACATACCCTTCGTTGTCAAGGCTGTTTAATCGGTCACGATCGCTATCATAATGGATAATTTAAAGGTCAATGGATTGTAACACCATCTTTTCGGCAAAAAAATCTGGTCATGCAAATTGTATAGAAATCAAATAATGAAGAAAGATATTTTTCTGTGTAATAAAATCCCCCCTGAGCAACTGAACTTTTATAT
This sequence comes from Lithophaga antillarum, assembly GCA_028566495.1. Lineage (NCBI taxonomy): Eukaryota > Metazoa > Mollusca > Bivalvia > Mytilida > Mytilidae > Lithophaga > Lithophaga antillarum. Next base: position 11,696 of record JAOXYI010026945.1, read on the forward strand.
AGAAAATAATGACAGAAGGTGAACTCTGAAAATACATCTTTTGTTATAAAGCGTAATATTAATGATAAAGGCTTCCATTTTAATAATAGAAATGTAATTCATATTTGGGTTTCATTCTTTTAAAAGTTAAGTAGTTGTTTCCATTTTTGGTAATGATCTTTACACTTACCTTAGAACGATATACGACCATTTATTAAGTTGACAGCTGTGAAAATTACTCCACGCACTATTTCATTCAAATACTTCTGTCTTTGTTACATGTTACATGTATGAAATGTGTCGCTCTTGAGAAACACACCACCCTAACACGGTTAACAAAACCTGATCCGAACATTTTATGGCCACATCACGATTTGGATGATAAGCACGGACATGAACTATGTCTAAACTAGTTGCAGACATATTTTTATTGTCATAGATACCACCTTCTCCGGGATTCTGGGTGGCCCAGTGGTTAAGGTCGCTGACTTATGACCACTAGTCTACATGTATATATATATATATGTATGTAACACGGTTGTCGTGGGTTCGTGTCCTGCTCATCCCGATTCATGTGATCAGGTTTCCAGACCCTAAGGTCAGGGGTTTCGCCCTTCAGTTAGACGACTGTCCGGCCCTCCAGTAAGTCTGATAGTCAAGATATATCTGAAAAATTGCTGAAAGTGACGATAAACCTAAACGATTCAATCAAATTCCATTTTCTCCTTCTTTAAGTAGGAAATAACTGTAATGTAAGTGAATGTCTATTGGCGTAACTTCTTGATTTTACTGTAAAAAAATTACTTGCAACGTATTAAGTTAGACTTTGGGAATTGAAACTTTCCAGCAGAACGCGATGCTGTCGAAGCAGCCAATCTCGCTCCCGGGTTTGTGTAAATATTTTTGTATTCTTTAGTGTGTTTTTTTTTTTTTTTTTTTTTTTCCATCTTCCTTTTGAAATTGGTATGATGTTTTCTTGTGTTTTCAGGATTATGATTTTATTTATCATTACTTGGATCTCCTCGTTAGTTCCTGTACCGAAAAGTTGGGAAGAACCGAAGATATAGTGATTATGTTTGTAAGCAATCAAAGATACCAGTACAAGAATATAGCCGGAGTTTTTATAAATGCTACTGCAATTACTGGTAAATGAGTTTTAGAGTAATTACATTTAGTAACTATAAGATTTTAAATAGTCAACTTAAACGACTGATATCGGGAGCTATATTAATAACATTCATCCATGCATTGGAGCTTTGAGAACGCTGAGATGGGGCAAAGGTCAAACACGACTCACGAACCCTTAAATCGCCCCTGTTTTATAATACTGAAAGCAAGTATGACAGAACATGTCGAGATATCCATCTGCACACAAACTTTTTTCTTTGGCTTTCATTTTATCAAATTAATATATAATAAAACAGTTCTAAGTGACAACTGAATAATTATACAAAGAGCACAATTTGTACACAAAATACATTTTAAAGTTTTCTTTTTTACCAGAAAGAGCAGAGATATTACACAAGAGAACCTTAATGTAAATTAGAGAAGTTAGTATTGCAATGAATCTGGATTTTATGAAAACACATCTGGTTCACGCCATTTTTTTAAACATTTGATTCACGCTACTTCTGAAACACCAGATGATTCCAATTCTTAA
>JAOXYI010027054.1:0-13333 GCA_028566495.1 Lithophaga antillarum
ATACAATTTCTTGCAAATGAAAAACATGAAGGAAGGGACCAGATTAAAGTATACGATTTTGACCATAATGACAAAATTTTCTTATAAGACGTTCTTTCAAATGAAAAATATGAAAGCAAGGAATCCGATATAAGTATACGTATTTTAGTGCAGTGACAATTTTTTCTTTTACGAGTGCTTTCAAATGAAATCAGAGAATAAAGCGACCTGATTATATCAAATATTTGACCGTAATGACAAAATATGAGTGCTTTGGAATGAAAAAGTCAAGCTAATTGACCGGATTAAACTATAAATATTTGCCCGTAATGATACATTTTTCCTGTATGATTCCTTTTGAACGAAAAAAATGAAGGAAGGGACTTAATTAAAATTTTCTTATACGGGTGCTTTCGAATGAAAACAATGAAGGAACAAACCAGATATAAAGCACGTATTTGACCGTAATGACAAAATTTTCTTATACAAGTGCTTTCAAATGAAAAAAATAAGGGAAGTCACCAAATTAAAGGATATGTGTTTGACTGTAATGACAAAATGTTCATGTAAGAGTGCTTTTTAATTAAAAAATGAAGGGCGGGACCATGTTAAAGTATACGTATTTGACTGTAGTGTCAAAATTTTCTTATATGAGTGCTTTGAAACGAAAAACATAAAGGAAGGACCAGATTTAAGTATATGTGCCACAAAATTTTCTCAAGGTATGAACAAGTGAAGCAAACTGACCAGATTTAAAGTATACATATTTGACCATAATGACAAAAATTTCTTGCACGATTGCATTCAAATGAAAATAAAATGAAGGCAGCAACCAGATTAAAGCATATATATTTGACTGCAACTACAAACTTTTCTTATATAAGTGATTTTCAGCGAAAAAAATGATGGAAGGGACCAAATTAAAGTATACGTATTTGATCATAATGACAAAAGTTTCTTATACAAGTGCTTTCAAATGAAAAAATAAAGAAGCGACCAGATTAAAGGCTATGTATTTTTCCATAATCCAAAATCTAATATGGGTCCTTTCAAACGAAAAAATGAACAAAGGAACCAGACTAAAGTATACTATTTCATTGTAATGACAAGATTTTCTTACATGAGTGCTTTCAAATAAAAAAATGAAGGAGTGCTTTCGAATGAAAAGGTGAAAGGAGCGGACCAGATTATAGTATATATATATATGTTTTTGACCGTAATGACAAAATTTTCTTATACAAGTGCCTTCGAATGAAGGATGCGACCAGATTGAGGTATATGGATTTGACCGTAATAACAATTTTTTATTCGTCATTGAGTGCTTTCGAATGAAAAAATAATAACAGAAGCGACCAATATTAAAGTATACGAATTTGACCAGAAGTGCAACATTTTCTCATATGACTGTTTTCAAACGAAAAAACAAAGAGAAGGAAACCGATTAAAGTACATGTGTACACGTATTTGACAACAATGACAAAATTGTCTTATATTAAAGTATATATATTTGACTGTAATGCCTTTTTTTTAATTTATGACCATAATAAAGTACTTGTATTTGACCATAAAACAAATTTTATGTGCGTTAGTCGTTGACTGAAAGCTTTAATTGAAGCGACCATATTAAAATATTAATATCTGATTAAAACTACAAAATTTTCATAATTGAGAGTTTTCCATTAAAAGGGGGAAAAAAGAGATGACATTTTAAAGTAACACATATTTAACCACAAAATATAAGTGTTAAGAACTAATCGAAGTGAAAGAAACACGAACATATCAAATTATAATAGTACATGAAAATCTAAACATAATCCCAAATTTTTCTGATTTGAGTGCTTTCGCAGCTTTAGCTTTACAGATCAATTTTCCGATTAAAAAATTAAAAATCCTGTTCGGGAGAAAATTTGGGGGAGGAGACCATGAGAAACCGAAAAATAATGTTTCGCCGGTTCAACGGCTTTTGTTTTTCAATTATCAATTTTTCAATTATATTTAATATTCATAATATTCTTAATAATACTTAATAATAGTTCTTCATGAAATATGACCGTTCCCTCTTTTTTTATGCACACCCGAGAATCACGATTTGGAAGTTTTGAACAAGTCTGACAAAGGTTTGACGATTGTTCAAAACGTTGATAGCTTGTTTCAAACCTTTGATAGCCTGTGGGTGTCAAAAAAGCTGACAAATGTTTAAAACAGGCTGTCAAGTTAAACACCTCTAGCTACTCTTGACAGTTTTTTTGAACACTCGACTGTCGAGCGTTGCCAACTATTTGAAAGTCTGGCTACCAAGCTGGTATTGTTAGTAAATTATACACAAAAACTACCTATCACTAAAATTAAATTAAATTTTTAAACAGTAAGACAGTGCTGTACTGAAACCTTAATGTAATAAATTGTAGAGCAGTGATATTCCATGATAGTTTTCTGTAATAACCTTGAAATTAATTAACTATATAATAGTTTTTGCATGTATCATATATAATTGCAACAGCAAAAACTGCTCAACCGTACCCGGAGTGGGATCAAGGACATGGAAAATTTTAGCATTCCTTGTCCTGTATGCAGAACTCCTCTAGAAGGACACTAGCAACTAAAAGTCATTCTTCTAGGTAATTTGTACAAATATTTCTGTACTCACGGTGTATTGTTAGCTCGATCAAATCAGAACAATATAGATATCTTCTAGCTTGGGTAGTTTAATATGTAGATATCAATGTTTAAGGTGTTCATTTTCTGGTTACTTCCCCTCTTTTGGACATTGTGGAAAAAACTTCACATTGAAACTAAGTAAAAAAAGTTTTTGATTTCTAAACTTTTAAGAACTTAACAAACTTTAAATATCATCAGTATATCATAATTTCTTCAAATAATGTATCGGAGTTTGAAAATTTGGGTACTTCGTGTCAGATTGAATTCACAACATTTTGAATAATTATGTTCTTTTTTTCTAATTGATTCCGTTCGACGAAGGGCATTTAGTTGCAGATGTAGGACGTTAAACACCTCACACTAACTAAATCCCATCGGTTAATACTCGGGGACACAATTGGCCACGATTTTCGAAATCAGTCAATTGCCATTTGACCGGTATTAGATTGTCTCTTTACTGGCACGAGTGCACTGACTTCATGATAATTCGTGTGAATGTAACACGGTTCCAAAATATTTCTTTTGTTGTACCTGTACAATAAATTCCAATACAACTTGAAAGGGGAGGAGCCTAATACTGTACTATAACTTTAAGATTTAAAGTTATAGTACAGTCAGAAACTAGGTCAAAGTCAAGAGCTCAATTTTAACTCTGGATATGTCCACTTGAATACAACACAGGTACTGGTGGACTGGACCCAGTCTCCCCCTTTTCTTCATTTCGACAAAAAATTGTCCAAAACGATTTACAGCACGTTTTAATTCCTAAAAGTGTAATACAACTCTAAATAGCCATGTAAAATACAGCTGAAGCTGTTACAAGTACGTGCTGAAGCTGTTACAAGTATTTCGAATTTTTATAAACGTACTTGTAACAGCTTCAGCTGCATTTTACATGGCTATTTAGAGTTGTTTTACACTTTTAGGAATTAAAAGGTGCTGTAAAATGTTTTGGACAAAATATTTTGTCGAAATGAAGAAAAGGGGTAGGCTGGGTCCAGTCCACCTGTACCTGTGGAATACAAGTCATACTTGCATTTGACGACTTCAGCTCCTACTGTTTCGATTATCGTTTTGCAGGGGAACAACCATTTAATATGTTTTTGGAAAATTGGAGGGGAGGGGCTACGTTTTTTCTCAGAAACCTTTTTTTAGTCGCAAGAAAAAACAAAAAAAAAATGTATTTTGTATCATAAATTTTCCTTAATTAACATTGGTTCAGCTAAAAACTGCAAGATTTTTTTTTGACTTCATAAGACATTGTTTTCATGAAAATATGGCAAAGGGAAAGAAAGCACCTCCATCCACCACAATCAAAAATAATATGGTCCATCCTTAACCAGAAAATTGATTTCTCCTGGATGCATATAAACATTAATCAATTGAAATAACAAATCAATGTGTAATAAAACCGTATTTCCTTTTGGTCAAAATAATTCATTACATGATATAGAGAAATATTTCTGTTCTAACTTTTCAATAGAATTTTTACCACATCCTTTTTTGCTTTTTCCCGTGTAAATGCTTATGTACATGTAAATTGTATATGAACATGAGGAAACCTCGTGATAAATTGATACAAACGCGAATAAAGCAGAAATTGCTTATCCAATGTTTAGAGAAATTGTTTTTGTGTTCCATTCCATAACAGATGAAACCAAAGTCAAAGACTTTATAACTGTTTTTTCATAGCTTTCTCACGATATATGCATCAATGGGTCATCATTAAGGTTAAAAAGTTTTATGTAAATTGGTATAACAAGTAGGGTCGTGGGTGGATGAGTGGTTAAGGTAGTTGGTTTACTTGTACATGTATAATCACTGTAGCCTATCACCTCTGGGTTGTGATTTCGCGCCGCACTTTGTAAAACTGCAGAAAGGTTGCACTTGCCTTGCAACCGTATGTGATAAGGTTACTTGTCAGTTACCGAAGGCCGATGGTTCTTCAGGCTTCCTCCACCACTAAAACTGGCCGCTGCGATATAGCTGAAATACTGTAAAATAGTTCAAAGCAAGATCTATATCATTGTAAATATAGCATGTTCTCTCCAAGGTGTTCTTGAAAAGTAACACACAGGCTTTAAACAAGATATTTTCATATCATACTAGAATAATTCTGATATTTATTAACAAACGAGGAGTCATCGGCAAATTCTAATAAGTGACAAAATGACTTTCATTGATTTTTCACTTGCAGTAACATTGAAATTACAGCTTGAAATATGTCACATGACATCCATGAAACACTTGCTTTTCTCCACTGCAGTTCTCTGTACGACTGACAGGTGTCTCGTCCAACGCGATCTTCTTTGTTGGAGGTGTTTCGCTGGATGGCGGATCTAATACTGACGAAACAGCTGATGCAATTTTATCATTACCACGTTTGTACTTCCTCACACCCGCAGAGGACCTGTGTCCAGTTCTTGCCATTATTTCGTCCTCCTCTATGCCTGCTTGATATAACGCGCTTGCGCAGGTCCTCTTCCCGCTGTGATTAGTAAAATAGCCATCGAGGCCTCCTATATTACAAATAACCTTCATGAAACTTTTTAACTTGTTAATCCCAACAACCTGCTGACCAAATCTAATTGGGCTTCCTGGTGCTGCGGTTAAGGGACGTCTGTAGAAGTTACCAATTCCCCCTAGGGCGTCCAAATATAGTTTGAAATAATCGGCAATGCAGCGTTCACCTAAAACGTAAATCAATGATAAATTTGCAAAATTTAAACTCAACACTACCTGTCATTAAACCATCACATAAATTGACAAAATAAGTTGACTGTCTGAAGAAATATCAACTTTTTGTATGAGGCTTAGAACATGTAGAATATGTTTACCGATCCATTCAACAGTTTCGTATCGAATACAAAAACTTGATATTTTTTAGACATAAAAAATTTGCAGAAGTTCGAATTTAAAAATAAAATCTGAATATATCTACAGTTCAAACATAAGCAAATTATGGCCAAAAGTAAAGGTGTATTTGGCGTGTGATGAAATTTCTATTCTCAGTAATGGCGACCATCTTTGGATTGAAAGAAGAGTCGCTGGATGCATCTAAGGATAAGTCTTGTCAACTCGGATTCATACTGGCTCAGTATTTTCAGATGAAAAATTTTTGAAGAATCTTTTGCTAATTTCTGCCTAATTTGCATACATGTAACCTGCCAAAAAATCTTCAAAAGTCCTGTAATAAAATGTTAAACAACTTTACTACTTGAATATGAGCCTTTTGCGACTGAAACTAAAGTCTTGTATCTGAACCTAAGGATCATTCAGGTCAAGTTTGGTTTAGATTGAATCAGTAATTTCAGAAGATTTTAAAGAATTTATTTATTTATTTATTTATGCCTAGTTTGCATATTCAGCAAAATAGGCGAAGTTGAAAGTTCGTAGAAAAGCCCGTTATATAGTTTTAACAACTCGTAATTATGTTCCTGTTGTTAAACTTTCAGCCTATTCCATTTTAAAAATGAAGATGATCTGTCATTAAGGGAAATTTATGTACATTTTACTACTATGCTCTTTTTTTCGTTGTAACAACAGCCTAAACAAAGTAGTTTTATAGAAGACATCCTAAGAATGATTTAGGACAAAGTTGGTTCACACTGACCCAAAGGTTTCTGAGATTTTTTTAAAAGATTATGACAGACGGACGGACGTTAGACGACGGAAGCCAAGTGATGGCAAAAGCTCACCCTGGCCTTGGCCAGGCGAGCCAATAAGAAACTTACACCTCATCGAAACATCTAAATGATATCCGTAATAAACATTCAATTGTGTCAGAAAATATAAATTTCCATATGAAACAAAACATACATCAGAATTTAAATTTTATGGTAAAACTACTTAACTGATAATCTTGCTGTTATCCATTTTCTTTTCATGAAAAAAACTCAACCTAATATTTTGACACAATCTATTGTAGTAACGGTTTACGGATTTGAGATAAACTAAAGTACACTTACCTTCTTTGCAGAAGTGCTTGATGTTTTTATTGGTAACATTTAAATGGCCAAGTCCACCTTTGTACGTTTTGGTATTTCTACCGATGAATTGTATGTATTTACTACCGCTCTCTTCCCCTATTCGGAACTGCTCACATACTAAGGTGTGATGTTCATCACAGGCACGAAGCCCGAATAATTTAGAAGCATAGAAAAAAACTGTTCTCTGTAGTTGCTCTGCAGTTTGCTTCCCAAATACCTTTTCGTCCCATAGCTTCGATTCGTTTTCTGGTGTAATAGGATCAGCTTGCTTAGTTTGACATCCTAAGCCCTTCTGGATCAATTCTTTCATACGAGCGTCCAGGACTTTTCTGAACTTAACAAACCGCTCATCTTTGGTGTCCAGAAAATTTTTATCATTGATGCCTTTATCCCTCAAGTAGCGTAACAAGCCACAGGTTAACAGGTAAAGTGACTTTGGTGGGTATTCATTTCCATCTTGCCTCCTTGCTTCAACAATAAACCTCTGAAGCCAGTAGTTCATGTCTTCTGTCGTCATCGCTTCTAACTCGGTGATTTCCCTTTTCCCCTCTCTCCACTTGTCAAAAACGTTTATAGCCCACTTAGTTGAACTCTTTGTATTAATATTCTCCTGTTCTTCAATAAGCCTCTTTAAGTCGTCATCTGAGACTGCTGGACCAAATCTTTGACTACCAGCACTTCCTGACGAGACAGCTTCATCGGTTTCGGTAGCTTTGCATTTATCTGTATCAGCTGTGCTATTTGGAACAGTAGCATTAATCGTACCGGGATCGGTTTCAGCTGAGGACATGGAAGTTTCATCTGTTGTGTCAGAAACATTAGTACTACTTGAACTACTAGTATCTGCATCGATAACAAAGTTTCCATAGGAAAGAGGATCAGAATATCCGATATCTGCAAAAAAAGTTTTAATAATATATTTTGTTTTTTATGATTTTCACTTTCAATAGAATATTAGGCAAATTATGAAATATTTTGAACAATACTTTAAGGCTTGAAACTAGAGGCTCACCTGAGCCTGTATCGCTAGACTTTTTAAGAGTGTTATATATTACAGCATAATACAAAGTTACATGTATGTTGGCAACTTGAAAGAAATTTCTATTTTAGTCTTGAAAGTCATTGCTGAATACACCCTGAAAGAGGCAAACCATTGACCACTGTGGCAAATTTTGCTTTAAACTGGCCCCTAAGTTTCAGGGGCAACTTTTGTAGAGCTTGACTTCCCCAGCATTTTGCTATTCATAGTTTCTATCTCTTTTATTGTTTTCAAGATATTGACCAAAAACAGCAAAAATTGTGAAAATTTACGTTTCATGGGCAATTAATCGCGTAACCGTCTGACGATTTCAGTGTTATGGAAACTTTTGTAGATCTTGACTTGCTGATCATTTTTGCTTTTTTACGGTTACCGTTTTCAAGATATTAGCCAAAAACAGTAAAAATCGTAAAATTTACGTTTAAAGGCCAATAACCCGTGCAAGAGGCTACTTGTCTACAGATTTCAGTATCATACAGACTTTTGTAGAGCTTGACTTGCTGATTATTTTGCTTTGTACAGATTCCATCTGTCATTGTTTTCAAGATATTAACCAAAAAACAGCAAAAAGTGTCCAAATTTATATTTAAAGGCCAATAAGTCATGACGATTTCGGTGTAATGGAGACTTTTGTAGCTGATCATTTTTGCAGAACACACTTTTTCTGTAACCGTTATAGTTTTGGAGACATAGGACAAAACGGCCATTTTACCCCATATGTTCTATTTATAGTAACAGCAGCAACTCCGGCTGATTGCAGATAACCTGAGAAGGATTCAGGCCAAATTTGGTTAAACTTGGCCAAGTGGTTTCAGAGATATTTTTCAACCAAAAAAAAATTTGACTCATGTTTGTCCAATTTGTATATAATAGGTCAAAATCGGCAAAAATTCTAACTGCACAAAAAACCGGTAATACATGTTTGACAACTCCTTATCATGTCCCTGCAGTTAAAATTTGAGCATATTCCGTATTAAAACAAAACTGTTTCAGCCATTTAGAGAAATTTTGCGTCATTTCACTACTATATTCTATTTATAGCAACAGTGTCATATTGGTTGACGGACAGGGTAGCCAAATATCTGTGATAAAGCAGATACCCTAAGGATGATTCAGACCAAATTTAGTGGCCTCATTGGTTTCAGAGGAGAAGATTTTTGAAAAAAAAAGTTTACGACAGACAGACAGACGGACGGACGACGGACGCAAAGAGATGGCAATCACTCATAATGGCCCTTTAAGTGGACTAAAAAGTTGTCTTTCGGAAGCTTCAATTCTCATATCGGTTGTAGATCTAGTTTTTTTTTTTTTTTTTTTTTTTTAAACATCTACGGTTTCTAATTAGATTTTTATATTTATATATCATGTGTTTACTTTATTTTCAAAAGCTGAAAAAAGTAAGTCTTGCTTAAAGCAGATTATAAACATACTTTAACATTAATTGAAAGATGGAGTGCCGCGAAAATCGAAACAAATTATGGCATTTTACGCATCATATACAGTCATCCCTCTTTATAACGACATTCATTACAACAGAATTCCTCTTTATAACGTCAAAGCATTTCCAGCAAATTTCTATTTTCTATATATATTTGGATTCTTTATAACAGCAAATTCAGTTTAACGTCAAAATTGCTAGGGAACAAACATGGTCATTACAAAAAGGGTCCACTGTATAGTTTCAATGCTTAATCTAGAAATATGACCGTTAACATCAGTCGAAGTTGTTGTGTGCAAAATAAACTTTCTTCTATGTATTTTGAAATTACTGTAAACCATTTGTAGTCGCTTAAGTCACTATCCCGGTTTTTTAACTCCATAAATTTTGAAGACTGACAAGAAAATTAGAGATTTCTGTGACTGTCCGTATTAAATTTTATAACGCTCCAGCAAATTACTAGTATATGTATAAACTTCCGGTTAATTCTACTACATTATCCGAACTTTATGTATCCACATACGTACTATTTGATTAAACGAAGAAAACATTGTCATTAATGACAACACGCAGCAGTCGCTCCAAAATGTCTTTGTGTGTTTGAAAAGGGGGGGGGGCACTATGAAACGAAAAGAAACAAAACTAGAAATACTGTGAGCACATCTCACAAAGAATATACCCCACTTCCCCAATCTTCCTAACCCCGTTGTCAGAAATATAAAATAGGTTAACAATTTATTTATTTATTTGCAGACAAAACCCATTTGGGCCATAGCAATACATATACATGTTTAGACAAAACAATGAAACACATGCAACTGAAATAGGAGATGCACAAGTACAAAATGAGGCTTAGATTCCAAGAAAGTTTCACGAAATTCCATCATAATGTTTATGAGGAGTTGCGCATACAAGATATGTACCCTTGTAGTCCATGTTATGCCATGGGAACCCCAAAAATCAGTAGAATAAAAAATATGGAATAGGAGGTACACAACTACGCCATGTGAATAACATATTGTGAAAATATAAAATTCTGTCAAGGCGTTACAGATGGAGTTGCGGATGTGTATCCCCTGTTTACATAATGCTAAGTCAATGTTATGCTATAGGAAACCTGAAAAAAAATCAGCCTGATTTAAATATAAAATAGGAGGTGCACGAAAACATAATGAGACTAAGATCCCATGAAAGTTTCATGATATTCCACAAATGTGTCTACAACGTCATTGAGTTTATTTCTATAAAGAATGGCCGGAACAAAGCTTGTAATTTATTTCACAACTTTTTCTTCAGCTGGAAAATATTGCATTTAGCATTACAAACAAACCGAACGAAGGATTTAAAATACTACAGCTATCTGCAAAGCAGGAATAAGATGCCCTCCCCGCATATGCATACTGCCGTCCCATGATGCATCCACACACCAAGTTTAGCCTTAGTTCTAGGGTTCAACAGTTATACTACGAACAAAAAACAGAAGGTAAAAATCAAGGTAACAGTGACCTAATTCTGATATTTACACCGCCTTCGTGAACACACCAATTCCGGTCTCGAGTCGAGCCACGAAGCAGATAAAGTTTTACTACATTGAACCACAAAAGATTCGGGGGGGGGGACAAAATTCAAAGTAATGGTCAAAGAGACCCGATTTTGAAGTATGCCACACCGTTCCTATGATATATCTATATGTACATACCACGTATATGTGTAGTCAACCTAAATTCTACAGTACAAGAGTTGTATGGCCAGGGAGGCACGAAGCGGGACAGACGTCGGACAGACACATGGACAGACGGACAAGGCGATTCATATTGACACCAGATTCGTTTGCGAGTTTCTCTCTGAAAACCCAAATCCCGTGACACCACGACGAATATGATTTGATTAATTACATTAATCTCAATTATTCAGCCAGTCAAAAAAGGTTTAAGACCTTAAATTAAATCATTGCTCAATGTTTTATGCAGTCAGTATAAAATTGCAGGGGTTAATAAATGTACTATTACTCGTTTCGTTATTTTTAAAAAATGACATTTTTTCAATTCAAACAACAGAGTGTACAAGCGAACGCACCCGGCGAGTACAAATGGTACGCAGATACGAGTAAAACACCCGTTTAATTAACATCTGCTTCTAGAATGCAGCTTTTTATGACCATAAATACATTTTTCTCGACATTATGACATAGCCCATGTATTTCTTTTTATCCAAAGCTACAAAAATATACAAAAAGTTTAAATATACACTGTACATATTTTTCAAACATTCGCTCAGAAAATTTGATACGCAGATACTACGACATAAATGTCTCTACTTTTCCTACATGCACACAAGTTAAATTTTCTGCTATTTTACAGTTTTAAAATATTCATAGCGTCTATGGCTATTGAAAAGCCGGTGGCTCTATGAATATTATAAAATATTGTAAAATAGCAGAAATTTTAACTTGTGTGCATGTAGGAAAAGTAGACATTTATGTCGTAGTATCTGCGTATCAAATTTTCCGAGCGAATGTTTGAAAAATATGTACAGTGTATATTTAAATTGTTTACATATTTATGTAGCCTGGGATGCAAAGAAATACATGGGCTACGTCATAACGTCGAGAAAAATGTATTTATGGTGATAAAAAGCTATATTCTAGAAGAAGATTTTTGCCTAATGTTTATTAAACGGGTGTTTTGTTCGTATCTGCGTACCATTTGTACTCGCCGGGTGCGTTCGCTTGTACACCCTGAACAAGTAGATACAGTCATTCATCAGCCCATCAAACGGAGCATATCTGTGTTGACAAAAATATCATTTATATAGAACATATACAATGTAGCTACTTATTGGTATACAAATCGACCAACAGCGACGATATTTGACAGACTGTCCGCAAATTTTGTCTCGAGTCAAGAAAGCCGCACCGTAGCTATATAAATTTATACGACGGACAAGTGGATAGACCGTTAGTTCCGATTATTTGTTTATGGGGTAAAAATATAACAAAAAATACCTTTCACGAAACGTCATTGTCCATCTCTTAAATAACTCTTTCTTTGCCAGTTTGAATCGGAACAGAAATCAAAATTCAGTGTCAGATTCCAAAACTGTCGTGTAATAACTAAATTTACACACAATAACATCGTTTTGACAAATCTTGGTATATGTCTTTGTTTCAAACAAAAGTCGGGCAAACCGCGGTTCGAGGGGTTATTAAACACCGAAAATCAAGGGGCAAAGACAAAGCCAAGAAAACAGACAAACATCACACAGAACATATAATAACCAAAATTAACGATCACCATACAGGCTAAAAACTAAATGAGCAACTTAGAATTCATTAAAAAACGGGAGCACGGACCAGGTGCATAAAAATAAATAAAATATAAGGTGAAAAATAAGGTCTTCTCCAACGAAGTCCACGTATGTCTCTTTAATACACCAGGATATATTGACAGTTTTGTCAATTACATACCCAAGGTTCTCTCCGGCTTCCTCCGCCACCAAAACTGACAGCCACGATAAAACTAAAATACTGCTGAAAATGGCGTTAAACCCCCCATCAAACAATCAATCAAATATTTTTTATTCAGTCAAAAATTACAGTACGGAAACTAAAATCCGGAGAAATAACAGAAGAAAGAACAAAAGGCGCAAGGATGAAAGTTATTAAAACTTGTTTTACGTACTATTTGATACTAAAATGGTTATATAAATTCAATAAAGAAATGGTATTCAGTACGATCAGTTTTTCAACTATGTCATATTGAATGTTTCTGAAGCTTTGTCCTCCGGTGATGGTGACAAAGAGCTAGGATAGCTGACCTGCTATGGTTACATGAAGAAAATTGTTTATCATTTAATTCCGATGTAGGTGAAGATATACAAAAAATTGAAACTTACTTTTCCAGCATTTTCTTTTCATGTTCACGACCAACAAACTGGCGAAAAATGAAGTTTGACGGTGCATTGTACTTTGATTATTTACAAAATAATCTGTGTAATAAGTCAAATACATTGTATTTTGACATTTCCCCGCCGACGACTCTGTTTACTTAAGGGATTAAGATAAGCACAAAGACAGGTTATCTTTTTAAACATCTGGTAAGAGTTTGCTCCCATTAGCTGGTAAGGTATGGAAAACTTATGGAAAATCCTCCGTTTAAGGTTCCATCAAAGTCAAAATCTAGGACGAAAACACAACCACATAAATTGTCAATATTTTTATTGTTACAATTA
>JAOXYI010027160.1:0-21616 GCA_028566495.1 Lithophaga antillarum
TAGTGATTGTTCATTAAGTACTTAGTCCATGTTATAAAAGTAATTATTTTTGTAGAAATTGAGCTTCCATGTTTTTTCAGCTAAAAAGGGGGGTGGTGATAATTTTGCACAATTTTTTTCACACTCAGTATCAATAATTGACACTACCCCATAGAAAATGTCATTGGAATTCCACTGGAAAACCAGTGAAATTCCAGTGGAATTTTTAACTGGAATTCCAGTGGAATCCAGTGGAATTCCATGGAAGAATCTGGCTGGAATTCCACTGGAAATTTCTTTGGAATATCAATGGAATTCCAGTAATTTCCACTGGAAATTTCTTTGTAATATCAATGGAATTCCAGTATTTTCCACCGGAAATTTCTTTGGAATATCAATGAAATTCCAGTAATTTCCGCTGGAATTCCAACTGATTTTTCAATGGTTTTCCAAAGGTTATTCCGATGGAATTCCAATGATTCATAAATATTTAATTTAAAACAGCTAGAATATTCAAAATTCCACTGGGATATCTGAGTCTTGGAACCCCATCAACAAGATGCTTATATGGCTCAATTAACTGCTCTATATTGCTTTGGTGTACAAACTATATATATAGTGTATGTACTATTTGGGAACAGCTAGATTACAACCAATTAAGTTGTTAAAATACATGTACGAATAAAATTCACTTGCATGTATATAGGACTTCTACATTTGATTTTGTTGATTTTTGTCTGGAGTTTTGTGTGATCATGCAAACATGCACCATAATTACCCACAGTCAAAACAAAAGTACATCAGTCAATGAAGATCCATCTTTACAATATCCCAACTGATCCGTCTATACAATCCCAAAGTAAACTGAATTGTCAGCAACAAGGAGAATATATACCAAGTACTATAAAATAGCTATATATAGTAAATACAATTAGAGTATTGAACACAAACACAAATTAATGTATTGAGGAAAGTTTTTTTTCCCTTTTTATTATCAAAACATTTCATTAATAATATGCAGCGTATTGGTATATTCTTTAGTGTTCAAATACATTTTTTCACGAAAAAAATCCATTTTATAATTTCAGTAATCATTATTATATGTAATGTAATATGTTCCTGCAGATCGACATAGATTAATTAGAGTTGCCGATTATTTTGATATGTATGTAGTAATGTTCTTGACAGATAACGAAATTACAGTGGCCGATCTTCATTTTTCTTGTATTTTCCTTTGCGCAGCCCCCTGATCTTGTCGTTGATTACGACCGTTAATCTTTGCCATTCCTTTTGCTTTTCGTCTTTGGTCAAGTTATGAAAGAAACAGCTAAAGAGTTGACCTGAAAAGAAGTAAAACCAAAAAATATTAGAACTGTTACACTGTCATATAGGCCCACCTTGGTCCCCACGAATGCAATGTATTATGTAATGATCAATTTTTTACTTGTATAGCAACAGCAAAATTGCTTCAAACTTCACAAATATAAATAATACATGTACATGAAACAGGCACATCGATCTGCATATGATGGTCATGCAGATATATACCTTTAAATATCATATGGCATTTTTATATTTTTTTTTATTTTCATTTTCGGTACATATAGACAAGTTGATATTCTCTCCACCATATATGGAAATAGACATTTTTTTTTGGCCATATAGGTCACAACAATTCAGTTTTGACCATCTTTTAAATTTCATTCACAATATGAGACTCCTTTCAAAAGAGTCTGAGAGAACTTACTTTTAAGAGCATATTTCTTGTTGTCTTCTAGAGCTTTTTTGTTGAACTGCCGGTTGCCATACACCGTGCAGTTCATGATATCATCTTTTGACAACACGAACTCCACCAGGTTTAGTAATAACTTTTCTGGAGTCTTGGCCGCAAATTTGCAGGTTTCCAGTTTACTTTTTGGTATACAAATTCCATACTTTGCGTCACCAACATATGCAAGTTCTGTGAAATAAAGAAAAGTAAAAATATTATAATTCACATGAAAAACTATATTATTATCCATCAATCTATTAACCTGCATGAATTCTTAATAAATATATATTTGTTTTGTTGTCCCATTTGTAAATAAACAATTATTTTTCATCCTTGCACGTCCACACATCCGAGTATTTTAGATTTTTACATTAAACATCGAACTGGATCCGATGAAGTTCAGGCCAAACTTAAAAAATTGTTGGTTTGCTGTCAATCAACCTACTCATTAAAAAACCTATATACCCTATAAGAACATAATCTACCAGTTATTCTTCTGGACTTTGTCGACTAACACAAAAAAGACACAAAAAAGATAATATTTTAGCAGACGGACCAACCATCTCATATTTTTTTCAGTTGCCTCAGGCAGCTAGGATCCAGTCAACTTTTTTCCTGAAAATGTATACACCACTGTGAGCTATTACCAAAAAAAAACATACCATCTGGATTACATGTATCTTCTTCTATTTCATCCATGGCTTCATCAATGGTTATGTCTGAAAAAAGGTCAATTAGAATCTTTAATAACATTGTATGATTAGGCCGTAAAAAATTATCCTAAATTTCATCCAAATTTTCCCAAAAAAAATGAGGTGCTATTGGGTGCACATTTTATTTTATTTTAATTTTTTTTTGAAGAGAAATCATACATCGAACACAACTAAATGGGTGCTTGGTGATCTATTTTATGAACACAAAAACCTTGAATAGCTCAATCAGAGTATGTGTCCCTCACACTACACCTGTACCAGTTTTTATTATTGTTGGACCATTCTTTACAGCTATCACGACAAAAACCATGTTGTATTAAAAAGAAGTGATTAGGCCTAAATTAAAAATACAATGTATGTTTGTTTGCCGTTCATCGCCTGCCCCGATATACATTTTATCGTCAGTTTTTGCTTTTAGCAGAGAAAAACTTACCATTATTGCTACATGTATCTTCAATCTCTGATTCTGTTTCTGAAATAAGTTCATATACATGAATTGATCATAATAAAAGATTTAGTTTAAAGTCTTTATACATTCCTGTCAAGAAAACTACTCAAATGTCACATTTGGGATATACAAAACCTGCATGATCTTTAAAGAGAGGTGACCTTTTATTCCAGGTTAAAATATATAGAATAAACTATGAAGGGGTCTTAAGAAAGTGACAAAACCTTTTTCAGCAAGCTCTTTTTATTACTAGGTCAATATATATGCTTGTTTCCGGGAATAATATGTACTGTCAAATCTGCCTTAGCTGCCACCTCAGTTAAAAAGGTCTACCTCTAATTAAACCATGTCAAATTTAGACTTATATAAACAACATTATGACATATTTTTGTTAACATCTGGTTAAATGTTTTGTGTCTCTCGACTCTCTGCACGGTTATTCAAGGTATGACAAATTATTAATTAATCTGATCAAATATCTGAGGTCCTAATTGTAAAGCCAATGGAATTAAATATCTACTATACTTTATAGTTTTCAATCACAACTGTGACAAAGCAAGCGAAACAATAAGGCAATAATGCTCATTTCCAGTCCAAATGATGTTTTTTTTAATTTTGGATACTTGAAAGAAAAGATGAGATATCAATTGCCCGTTCGATTGGCTGCATGCGGCTTACAGCAACTCAACTACTTTAAATGGTTAGTCTGAAGCCAAATTTAGAAGTTTTTGAAGAGTGGAAGACAAAAATCACAAAGATTAACAATCAATTCTTACCAATGCTGCTAGTCTCTAGATCTGGCCATGGTTTTGATACAGGCGTCGAACTAGCACTGGCTTTGCTTATTCCAGTCTGTTTTGATACAGGCGTCGAACTAGCACTAGCTTTGCTTATTCCAGTCTGTTTTGATACAGGCGTCGAACTAACACCATCTTTGCTTATTCCAGTCTGTTTTGATACAGGCGTCGAAATAACACTATCTTTGCTTATTCCAGTCTGCTTTGATACAGGCGTCGAATCAGCATTAGCTTTGCTTATTTCCTTTTTTTCCTTTTTACCTGAATTCTATAAATAAAGTGAAAACAAATTACTAAAGCTGTAAAGATATTATTCCTGAATCAGACTTCCCGAAAACCACCGGTCCGTCGGTCCTGACTGACAGAATTTTGTTCGGACTGGCAGCTTGAATGATTGTATTAGACCAAATGTCCGATAATTTTTGTATTGGTTGTATCACAAAATCTCTGAAAATTGTTGCATTGAGTCTATTTTTTTATTTATTGTTGCATGTTTTCCATGAATTTTCCACTTAAAAAAAGAACACTTTTTGTAATTTCACATCTTTAGCTTATGTCTTTCGGTCCGACAAGTCCTTCAAGTCTGTCAGTCCGAATGTCTGACAACTAGTCAGCAAGTTTCAGCAAGTCTGCTGAATTGTACATGCATGAAATGAATGTGATGCTAACTTTTATCATAAATTACACTGATTGCTAATCAACGGTGAACCTTTCCATGATTGGCTCCCTTTGAACAGTGTTGGAAATTCAAACACTTGAACTGGTATCTATTTTTGGCACCAGTAAAAAAAAAAAGATAAACTGACCATTTTTGGGAGGCATGGAACTCTCAACATACACATTTTTTTGCCCTTATCTTGTGCATAGTTATGGGAATCAGAAGACATTTCTTAATCTATCATCGCAACTGATGATCGATTAATAATCGGAACCATGTGAAAACTATGCATATATTTGGTCAAAATTTGTTCCTCCGCATGGTGCATCTTTGGATACCCACCACTACTTGTGGAATATTTTAGTTTTACAAATTCTTTCATATACCAGTTTTCAGTTCTCTTATTTTTTTCCCACATCATTTATATTCAGATGACTGAAGAACACATAATAATCTCACCATGCCAAGCATGTCCATGATTGGGACTTCATAAATCTGTACTATGCTAGCTGCTGTTAGGATACATCTTCAAATCAAGGTTAAACAACATGCAGTTTACTTCATACGTTTAACATGCATCTGAAATTTAATCAAAGTTAATAAGCATATGGTGTCCTGACATATTAAGTGAAAAAACTATATCTCATCCAAATTTTTTATGCAATTTTCTTCCTTCTAGATTTGCAAGGCCAAAATTAAAAATTCCTTTGTTTCCTGTACTCGACAGACCGTTTGAAAACGTTGCGACCAAGACTTTTTTGGTTATTGGATGTCTTTTTTTTCTTCAAATTGTCAGACAGGAATTGTTCCGTATATTATTGTGAACAGTGAAGTTGTTTCCCTTGTTATAAAACATGTGTCAAACGATCGGAAGTACTCAGATATTTTTGATACTGTCAATCGATAAAGTCTGACAATTCTGAATCGGGACGACCAGATTGTCAGTCATTATTTGAAGATGGC
Organism: Lithophaga antillarum; assembly: GCA_028566495.1. NCBI lineage: Eukaryota > Metazoa > Mollusca > Bivalvia > Mytilida > Mytilidae > Lithophaga > Lithophaga antillarum. The sequence goes on from JAOXYI010027160.1 coordinate 5,330, forward strand.
TACCGCCGTCTTCGCGTTAACAATATTCAGACGACCGTGAGATTGTCTTTAAAACTGTCAGGAAAATATCCCATTCTGAAAAAAAAAATCTACCGACTGACCCATCTTGAAAATAGAGGGTCGAGTGCGGGAAACGAAGATATTTTTAAGGATGGCCCAACATTCCACCAGTGCATTGCAAGATTTCATTTCACAATTCTAGAGATTGATACGATGCAACTTGTAAACTTTTTGCTGTTAATTAAGGTTGGTTTTAATCTATACTCATGCAACTTGTGATAACAATGTAAACTAAAGTGCAAGTGGTATTAGATTTCAACAATAGCAGTTAAAACGGTTTACAATGCAATCTACATAATTGAAACAATCTGACTGCTGCCATTTTGTAGATTTCATTGGTAACTAAATCATACAGGGCAGGTGGCTGCAGGATTCTTAAAACACCTACCCAAAATATTCACCCAGAAATAGATTTGATACCTGAGTTTATCCACAATGCAGAAAATACTTTACATGCAATATAATACAAAACATACCTTGAAAGATTTCCTAATAAATTCTTTCTGATCTTTTAAGGCCTCAAATACAGTGTCCAGCTATTAAAAAAGAATGATGGGGAAATATATAACTTTATTTCAAATTACACTAACTTGAGTAAGAATATATAATATTATTCAGGGTTGAGTAAGAATATATATACAATGTAAACTATTCTAATATGACTCGCTGCATTCGCTTAAGACCAAAACCTAGCTCTAAATGGCATAGAACCCCGGTCGACGTCACAAATAAAAACATGACGTCATAATAAAAACGTCACGTTCAGTTTTCAAAACAAGCGTCTTTTCCGTTGTGTGAAGGACGTTTCTGGATGCCTGGACCCGGAAAATGCAATAAAATTCTCTAAATTGTAAGTGTTTAGCCTTTCTTTGGCTTTTTTAACAAATCAAGCTTACTTTTTCCTTTTTTTATTTTCAACATGGCTGCCATTTTTGCAGTCCTAGTCCCGCTACGTGTATAAGAACGCAGAATTTTTCATATTAGAATCGAAATAGTTCAAGGAGGTCGTGTTCTATATGCTTATTAGAAAATGGGTAGGCATGAAATTTGTAAAGATTTAACACCTCACTATCGCTCGGTGTGAAATAATTACAAATTTCATGCCTACCCATGTTCTAATAAGCATAGAACACGACCTCCATGAACTATTTCTTAAATATTATTCAGGGTTCTCAATAAGATTTGAAGTAGGTTAAAGTGTTAAAAGAAGGCGGCAAATTTGTAATATATTCAACCAAAAATTTTCAAATTTCTGCCGGCCATGCAGTGAAGTAGACTGCCAAATCGCCGGTCGCCGGCACTTAATGAGAACCCTGATTATTGATCTTTCTGGTTCATTTCTATCCAATCAGAGCATTCCTTACTTATTTGAATTGTTCAAATCCCCAAATTCTTTTTGGCTCTCTTCTTTTATTTGTCCATTCAGAAATGGTTCAATATTAATTAACAAGATGGCAATACCGGTATATGACCTTTATTATCACCAATCTATTACAACAAATTGAACATGTCAATGGAAAAACTGCAGTATACACTGTAACACAAATTTATTATAATTTAGTATAGTCAGATCTGGTAAGTCAGTTCTATTAATGTCATTCCAATGCAAAGAACGGACTTACCAGACAAACAGACTAAACTGACAGCATCTTTTAAGTATAACCAATAGTTTTGCACCTCAAAAATGAACAGTCTGTTTACATGTTTATGTAGATTTGCATCCCCAGAAAATGAAGAGTAGACGGTACATGTATATATTGTAAGTCTGTCGAACCATAAAATCCTTTTTTTTTTAAATTATCAGGTCAATGACAAACCGTAATTGATTCATACCTTTTTACTCACTGCTCTGACTTCCTCCAAAAGATCTTGTACTGTCACATCCTCGTCACTAGTACCTAAAATGTCCTCCATTATTTTTCTGCTAACCTTTTCTCTTTCTTTTAGTGTCTCTCTGTTCTTTCGACTTTCTTCTCTTTTAGCTTTCTTGGCCTGAAAAAAAGGTACTGCTATTGTACACATCAACATATGTATATGAAGATAGCATACTAATATTTTTTCCATTTTCAGAACCGTTGATCCCTATTATTATTACTCTCTTCCTCAGACCGTAGCACTTAATTATTTTCATTAAATCTGAAGAAGAAAAAAATAATAATTAGATGCCATTAATACATGAAATAGTTCACAAAAACCTATGTTCGTGTAACTGCTAAACTCAATTGTCAAAATTCGCAATTGAATTGACCAAAACAGTGTTCAATCATTGTGTATTCCTAGATTTGTTTGAAAAATAACAGCTTCCAGCCTGTGTAAAATGGAACCTACATTGATACAAATATTTTCCTGCATTTTCGGAGAAAAACGACCTACCAACCTCAATTTTATTCAGCATGTAACCGGAATCACACATATTTTTTTCATTTGGCCTAGCTTATATTATTATTGCATAAATTTGATCTTTACCTCATCTGAATCATCATCCTTTTTCCTCTTTGTTTTAGGTTTAGTACATGTATCTTTTTCATCACTGCTATCTTCAGATGTTTTACAGTTTGTACTTGGTCTTTTTGTGGTCCTTGTTTTAGGTTGACATTGATCTTTCTCACCCGTATGCTGACTGGTAGTGGTATCTTCAGCTGATTTTTTGTTCAAAGTTTTCATGGACTCCTTCAATTCATTACGATCAGCTGTAATTTGATAGATATATATATATATATTACACATACAATAAACGGTTAGAAGTCAAGATTACAACTGTTAATAGTAACCTTTTCTGACCAATCAGATTTTCTGCATTCAACTATTCGAAGATTGGTCTGATCAAGAAATTTGCAAAAAGATAACGCTAGACCCGACACAACATAGCCAGAGAAATAAAATGTCTTAAATATTTGTTATATCTACTCATTGATAATAATGTGCGAGTTTAATGATGTGATATATGGGGGTATAACCCCCCTCCCCCCTTGAATCCGGAATACACTATAAATTTAAGCTTGGATCCAGCATACGTTTTAGATTACAGATTGGAAACCGTTATTTTGTGCTAAAATTCCAAAATTTGCGCCTGCGTACGGTATACTGTATGTGTTGCGTACCGCATACCATGCCTTTGCGTACGGAATACGCTCTAAAAAAGGCCCCGAATCCTGCGTACGAAAAGGGGGGTTATACCCTCATATATTGTCTGTGCGCAATATGCAGAAATGTGTGACAATATCATGATATTTTTTTGTAATATTTTCTATGAGCCCAAAGCATGCACTTATTGTGCACAATAAGTCAATATAAACCAGTGGCGTAGACAGGGGTAAAATAATGTTGATGCTTCCCATTACCAGGAAAAAAGGGGGGATTTTAGTTACATTCTACTGGAAACAGGATGCTTACGCATACAAGCTACGCCACTGTAAACTCAGTTAGAAATTTGTATTTTCGTTATTTCATGTAAATGTCATGAATGTTGTAATCAAATTTGCAATCTCTACCAGCAATTAGATCTAGCAGAAAGCCACAAAAATTAGAAAAATATTAAAATTTAAAACTTACCGCCAATATTAATGATCTTCCCCCACCACACTCCAGCGTATGGTGGGCATCTGCCTTGGATTCTTTCTCCTATACAGTATTCGCCATAACTTTTTCTGGGATACTGTATCAAGGACATAGGGATGTCCTTGATAACGTCGTCATCCCAATGAATAACGGCAAACATAATAGCAATCCGTGTACTGTTACTGTACGATGCGATCTTCAGATTTGAACTACCTCTGTTTTGGGCGGGTTAATTTTTCGCGCTTGAAAGTTTCGAATATTTTTCGAAATTGCGTTGGCTATCATAATTCCAGCAAACAGCAAAAATTTCTTTAGAAAACAATTAAATACTATTTTCAAAAAGAATCCCGAAAAAAAATCCAACTAATACCGAGATTACGTAAATGATAATTTATGCGAAACTACATACACATTTACACTGGTACCGCGTTACAGAGGGAACCAGATAATTTAAAATACGCGGACAAACAGACAAAGAAGAGCTGATTAAAGTTGTAGTAAGAGTACTTAAACAGTTAAATCGAATTATATTATGTCAGATAGTTCAGATGAAAATGATTTTAAAACTCCACCGAAGCCAAAAAGAAGGTATAAAAGAATTATACACCATGGACCGTCAGCAAAAAGGGCTTATTACCACAAAATTGACCCGAAAACAGCTAGGGCACTTGTCCCGAAACCGCATTCGGAAATAAACGACTCGTTTTCACATGGAGACCATGCCATCACCACTGATTCTGATGTAGATTCCAATTTTGACGATGCAGAGCCTAAGGATACAGATCATACTGAACATAGTGATGGAATTGACAGTGCTGATAATGCTGATAGACAACTGTCGACCAGTGACAGTGTATCATATGGCTCTCCCAGTATAGATCTAGTTGAAACGTCAGGTGAAGAATCTTTATCCTCAACCCATTCAGATTCTACAAATGAATCAAGTTCATCCAGCATGTCGTCCAGTACATCCAGTCAACAGAACACAGATAACATACAATCTGATATGGATATTCATAGTGACAATGAATCCGACTTGATTGGGGGTGATGAGCCATTATACGAACAATGTGGGATTTCAAGAAAAGCATCCTACACAATGAACATGATTTTTGTGTCCAGATACAAGCTGCCTAAGGCTGGTTTCGCTCATTTACTACGTATTGTTGCTGCACACCTTCCTACAAATTGTTCCTATACCACATCAGTGTATAAAGTAAAAGAATCTCTCAAGAAATATATGAAAGTGAAAGAGCCAACACTTCATGCATTTTGTGAAAAGTGTCAACAACCTTTACCAGATGGAAATTCCTGCGTAAATGAAGTTTGTGTTTCTCAACAGTCTAAAGTGTTGAACTTTTATGACCTCAACATCAAAGACCAGCTGCAAACTATGTTTCAAGGTTTGTAAATAAGACCTAAAGTATATATGTGTAATTTACTGTTATGCCAAACAAAATAATAGCTGTGGTTCTGGTTAGTGGCCTGACCAACCCAATTTTGAAGCTCCAATATGCAACACTTATATTTATTGCTAAAATGAATATGTGAAGATTTGTAGGGCTAAGTATCACAAGGAAACTCACGATACAATATGTGTGTCACAATACATACTTGCGATACCGATACACTCATAATGCTCATAATGGTGACTTGATTTGTTTATTTTCTCACAGTGTAACTTATAATTGACAGGAGAAGCTTACTCTAACAGTGCAACCTATTGATACTAAGTTGTCATTTTATAAACAAATGTTAAACTGTTATCTGAATGCAAAAAAAATGGAACCCATTTGGGGCATACTAAAAAAAAGATCGGAACCGGTCAATATAAATACCTGAAGTGTATCACTATTTTGAAAAGACGATACGATACGTGTATAGTGGCAGTGGACGATCAAAACTATCAATGCATTGGTGAATTGATCCACCTCTAGATGGTTCCTTTTTATAGTTCACAAAAGCTTCAGTTTGTATAATCTCTAAACTCAGATAGTTGCCAAAATTTACCAAAAGACTGTTGCTTAAATCATGGTTAATTTGAGTCTACATTAATTGTAACCAAATTTGCCAACAAACTACAAGTTTGATACAGTATATACATTTACATGTATGATAAATATGTGTTCATATTTTTTAGATAGTTGTTTTGTAAGAGCAATTCAAAAACAACGGGAAAGGAGTGGAAATATAGACAATATTGCAGACATAACACGTGGTCAGAGATATAAGCAGATAGTGAATATACAGGATGCAGCACAGATCAATCTGACTTTCATATTAAATACAGGTAAAACAATACATGAATTGTCAATCAGTATCCCTACAGTTACAGTCATAACAGTATTTGATGTAAAAAAAAAATCACAAAGGGGCATGCACTTAATTGTTGAGATTAGCAAAAAATTATAGAATTACTGACTGAAACCGCATCTCAAATAGTATTTTGTTTCCAGTTTGAAGATTATTGAGAACATAGCAAAAGTGGTAATAATGCATAAAGATTATACGATGTAGCATACATGCATATTTAATTAAGAATTGAATTATAAAAACTGAATGCATCTTTTTGTAGCTTCATTCGCATGTAAAAGCATAGACCGAAGCACATTTTTGTATGACATGTATGAAGCGCGGAAGTGCTTAATTAATGCAAAAATGTGCCTTCGGTATATGCTTTTACATTCGCTTGAAGCTACAAAAAAGAAGCATTCACAGTTTTTTTAATTACATTTCAGCTAATTATATAATCATATATTAATCCAATAAAAATAATTAATGCACATGCTGATAATAAATATTGCCTACTGATATGTTTCATTAGTTCAAGTGTCAAACTATTTGAATCTGTGCAGCGTGTGCAGGTGTTATTCATTTAGATATAAAAACCAAGATCTAAGCTTAGCGTTGCAATTCTGTTGGCTATAAAGTAGCATTTAATTATATCACAATGTAATTATATAACCATGGAAGCTACATGTATCTAAGACTATGCTCATTTTCAGATGGTGTTTCTCTGTTCTCTTCCTCAAAGTCTGGAAGCTTGTGGCCAGTATACATTGCAATCAATGAACTTCCAGTTAAATTAAGGTAGGTTAATTATTTGTACAAATGAACATATAGTTTTTGAAGAACACATAAACTTGATTTCTTGTTACAGTAGAACTTTGGTAGCTCAAACTAGAAGGGATCCTTCAAAATTGTTAGAGAAATTGATTGCAAATGATGTGGCATATTCATTGGCAGGACTGAAAAAATAGTTCAAGAAATGGGTGGTGTTTGAGCCATTTGAGTTCAAGAAATCGAGGTTTGACCATATTTTTAAGGTCAAATCTGATGCGAGAAAGATTAAGATTTTATTGAATTGTGAATAGAAGACAAAAAATATGAGTGTTTTCTTCTTGGATAACTTTAGTATGACCTACATTCCTTGAGGCCAATAAATTTAGCCTGTTTCTCCTCCCCTGACAATGTATTTTAGAAAATTTTCACAGAAAAAAAAAATTTGCTACAGGGGTAATTAGCTGCTGTATTCAGTTTCTCACTTTAGCTTTTGATACTTTTGACAAACACTATTTTCCCAAACAAATACATGTATCATTCATTTCTTTCTTAGATCCTCATTGGCGGGGCTTTAGTTCACAAGTACAAACAAAAAAAACCAAAACAACATGGTTTTACTAGTTGATGATTCTGCAATATAATATAAAAATGCCACATGTAGATTTGCTAATAATTTTCAGGTTTTCAAGAAAATACCTCATTCCATGTTATTTACACTGTGAAGTGGAGAAACCTAACATGCTCACCTATTTGACCCCAATGATGGAAACCCTAAAGACACTTTATGATGGAGGTAATCAGACATCAATACTGTCACTTTTTATGAACATATATGTATGTCTGCATTTTTATCATAATGTAATATGCATGATACATATATGACTGCAGCATATTTACAAAGGACATGTGAAAAGTTTGTAAATCTAAATACAATTCAAATGCAAAAATCTTATGGGATGTATGATGGCACATGCAAGCATTACAAGACTGCGACCGCTCCTACAGAAAAATGTATAACAATTAATTTGGATTTTTAAATTTTTTCTCAATATAAAGAATTTATACAATTTTACACAATTTTATATAAAACACATTGTCGTCTGTGGTAATCTTTCCTTGGATGTACACATGTACAAGTGTCAAAGTATCAAACTTTTTTTATTTTTTCCTTTAAGGTATCAAAGTAACAATTCCAACAGGAGAAACTCTGTATGTAAAGGCTCAGCTGCTTGCAGTGTCAGTTGATTTACCAGCTAAAGCATTAGTACTAAACATGAAGCAATTTAATGGCAAATTTGGTTGCAATGTTTGCTTAAATGAAGGGAAGTCTCCACCTGGGCTACCACTGTTGCGATATTTCCCCTTTGAAGAAAGACCAACACTCAGAACCCAGCAAATGATGTTGAACGATGCAAAGGAAGCAATGAATTCAAATGAAGCTGTAAGTTTAATCAGTTATGATCTAAAAAGTAAGGGGTGTATTTTCTTACATTTGTCACCTTCCCTATATAAAACAATATGGAGGATGAAATGAAGGAACAATGTAGATTTCATATGATTGTCATATCATTTGTTACACCAAATATCATGATGCAAATTGTTTATCTCGCAAGTGTATTGTTACACCTCAGGGTCCAGCAAATTACTATTGACATGCATAATTGTATACAATGTACAAATGTATATGATAATTGATAATGTTGTGCCAAGCATTGACCTTTATTCATTATTTACATCATTTTTCTGAATGTTGAGAAGTTGGTTTTTAGTTAAACTGAGCTGCACACTTTAGTTTGCAATTTTATCTGATTGCTAGCATAGCTTTCCTTATGTTATTCATGGATAAAAAATTTACTTTTTTTCTTTCATCTCATATATATGTAAATTATCTTGAATTGCAGGTTCATGGTGTAAAAGGTGTATCTCCACTTATGATGTTGAAGTATTTAGACCTGCCCAAAACAGTAGTTGTAGACTGGATGCACTGTGTACTCTTGGGTGTAACAAAGGCCACCCTAGTATTTTGGTTAAATGGCAAATACAAGGAAAGGGACTTTTTCATCGGAGATAAAGTAATTAATTTAAACAAACCATACAACCTAGCCCTTCTAGAGATTGATTTATTTCGGAAAGACAACAGAACATGTTGGCATGCAGTATTAACTGTATTAATTATCTTATTCTTCTCTGTATGCATGCATCACATACAAAACATGGTGGATATACAGAAAGATGAATACGGAAATTCATTTAATTGGTCTTCGCACACACACATAGACATGAAAAAGAATGGAAGTGGAGTTAATGTCAAGGAGACAACATCTGATCTTCAAACTGAATTGATCAAGAACAGGCATCTGGAGTTTGCCATACAATCTTTAACAAGAGGAGAACACCATGCAGCAAGCCCTAAATGGCCTAGACAACATAACCTTGCAAGTGGATAAATCAGCAGACACAAAACTACATCTAATTCACATTATTTCACTTGTATAAGTTTTTATGTAAAACATTTCTTGAATTTAAATTCATAGCAATTCTAAAGCTGAATGGATTAGGGGAAACCATGCAACAAGCTACAAATATATTTTGATTTCATTATCATTTTCATTATAAAACTGTGATGTTTATAACAATGTGTGGTATCTTGTCTTTGCTACAACCTAATTATTAGTTGATGTATTTATATTTCTTACAGATAGCTTTGTTGAATAAAAGATTTTTGAAAATCAAAATACCTGGTTTCATTCCAAGGAGACAGAGGTCACTTCACGACCATGCACATTGGAAAGGTACCTATAAATGTTTTCATAATCATTTGTGTCATGTAAAATGTGAAAAAAATCTTAAGTTAAAAAGTTAGCGGTAAACAGACTTGGTTTATAAATTTTATTTGAAAAAAGTTTATTTACTTCAATTTTGTACATTGTTAAAATCATATATTTGATTATAATAATGTCACAGTTAAGGAGCATTTTGTAATGGAGATAATTTAAACAAGCTTTGTGTCTGCAAGGATTTTAAAGCGTGATTTTTTTTTTCAGCCACAGAATATAGGGAGTGGTTGATTCACTTTTCAACCCCTGTTCTATTTGGGATATTGAATCCAAATGCATACATGCATTATATTCTGCTTGTGACAGCAATGTCAATACTGACAAGGGATGATTTGGAAGAGGAAGCAGTTGAAGAAGCAAGTCAGCTTTTGACAGATTTTTGCATGATTTTTCCACACATATATGGTATGGTTCTTAACAAATTGAAAAAAAGAAATATATAAAGAACAAATGCATACAAAGCAAAGTAGTTTTTTTCCAAAGAATCTTCTTAACTGTAGATCATTGTTAAATTGTTAGTGAGACCTATTTAATGATCATTCAATTTAACATTACCAGAGTGTCCATCAGTTTATTGTTTAATATTGAATAAATTGTATAAATCCAGTTAGTACAGTATGATTTACTCCATCTGCACAGCAGCAAATTATCACACACAACAAAAAAAAAAATCATGGAAAATTACATGTGTGTACATATGAAATAAAACATTTTTGTTATTTTGCTGTATTCTTAATTACTAAATGTATGTATAGCTATAGTTTTTTCTTAAATCATTTTTTAAGCCAAGTTCATAATTAAGTTTTATTTCAGGGGAAACAGCTCAGACAATGAACTTGCACATGCTATTGCACATTGCTGACTTTGCGACACAGTATGGACCGTTGTTTGGATATTCATGCTTTGGGTTTGAATCTATGAATATGTATTTGAAAAGCATGGTCCATGGAACAAGGCATATTAATAAGCAGGCAAGTGAAATAACATTTATCACTGTATAATGTAGATCATGAAAAGTTTTTCTGTCAAAAATTTTACAGACAACATTAAAAAATTCATTCAAATGTAATTCATACTTCTTAAAATAATTATTTTCATTTAAATTTGTGATATGATTGAGTTTCCTTTAAATCCTTATTCACATGTATAACCTTTGTGAGAACAGATTCAACTTTGGTGTGATTTTTTTTATTTAACAAAAAGACTTAAATTTAACCTTTTTTTCATTTACAGGTTAGTTTTGCAATTGGCGTTGCCAAACGGCTTAGTCCATTAGTAAAAGAAGTTACAGCGAGCAATATTCATCCTGAAGTTAAGGAACTTTTAAAGGACTTAAGCTCCAGTGTAGTTTTGTAAGTAACATGTGTAAATACAAGCATTTCAAATTCTTAAATTTTTACAGTGTCGATAACATATAAAAGGAATAAATATATGCACCAAGACAACAATCTGAAAGATCAGACATTTGATAAAACAGTGGCCCCAAAACCAGAAATTAACTTTGGACATGCATATAAATCAAGGTATTGGCAGGTTACATTTTTTTTTAGTATTTATAACTCTTCTCTTATTACCTAAGTTAAGTAGTAGAATATGGGACTATAAAAATAAGAGTAATAGTATTTCACTTTTGTTTTTATTTGTAACAATCATCAGATTCATACTGTACATAACAGTTAGTTTGGTATATATCAGACTTTTAATTGGATAGGAAAGGAGATTTAATTGAGAAATATCACAAACACTAAGAAACATAGAGTACTCCATTTTAATATTCCCCAAATTTTTCCTCTTTCTAACTTTATTTTGGTAGACAGACCATGCAGCATAAACTAAAGAAGCATTAATAATAAATATAGATTAATATTTCTTTATACACCTTAACTATAATTATAATCAATGCATATGATTGAGGAGGGAAGTTTTTTGTTGTAGGGATGACAACCACATGGATAATGTGTCCAGTTCCTTGGGCAAGAAGAGAGTGTTACAGATGGGTGATGAAATTGTTCCATTGCTCCAGTTGCATCATATACATAATGATAACCTCAGAACATTTCCGAGATTAAGAATTGGTGATAGTACTTACTACTGTATGCGATATCAAAATGCTAAAACTCGGAATGATTGTGTTGTTTCATTCCTAGAGGAAGACAACAGTATCGCATATGGTTCAGTGATAGTGTTTTTAGAAAGTCACTGTGGTAATTCAAAACATGCAATTATTCAGAAATATACAGTTGAAGCTTTCACATTAGGAAATGAAATGAAAAACTCAATAACAATGCCAAACTTGAGGAAGTATTTTAATGAACCACTGACACTGTGTCCACACATTTTGAGGAAAACAGGATGTCTAGGCAAAATAGTTTTGCCCATTCAGAGTTTACGGAAAAAATGTGTCATGATAGAGTTGGATAAAGATCATATATACATAAGTTGCCCCCCAAACTTATGGGAACATGATTGAAAAGTGGGGCGTTGCAGCAATTAAGTCATTAATCACTTCAATATTCAGTGCAATATTCCATACAATAAATTATAATGTTCCTTTTTTACTTCTATATTATATCATGTGTTCAGGGTATAATTGTCGTGTATAAGGCCAAGTCTGGTTCTCAGATATCGTCTTTATCAGTTTAAAATCAACTGCAGGCTTGTATTTTTTGAGGAATTTACCAAGCTGCATGTTCAAACTTACCACCAGTAAACAAATGGTCAAAGGGAGAGAACTCTCCGTATTTTGGAATAATTGATTGTATGGTAAATAGCAAGGTATTACTTGGTATTACTTGGTTGTTTTTCAACTATTGTGAACTAGAACTATGAGAAAAGGATTTTAATCTAAAAATTGTGGATTCTATGATCAACTGAAATAGATGGACAAAAATATATTGCTTTACCAGGAGAAAGATGCTTGATACATTATATCAATGTCTTGACCTTTGATCTAGGCCATCCTTAAAAAATTGTTGGTTTGCTGTCTACCGACTAACAATTTTGGGTGTGGGTAGGTAGGTATAGGTGAATAATTTTTTTTTCTGAAAGATGCCAAAAAGTGTCAAATTTTAAAAGAAAATGTGCTAAAAATAGAATAAAAAAAAACTTTTGTCCTGGAAATGAAGAAAAAAAAATTGAGTAGGTAGTTTTTTTAATGAGTAGGTCGATTGACAGCAAACCAACAATTCTTTAAGGTCGGCCCTAGGTTTAAAAAATACAAATATTGTCATATACTGGAAAAAATAAATACCACCCCCCCCCCCCACCTAATTTCAGATGATTTTTCTGGCCTAAAATTTTTTGAATATATATTTTTGGTTAACTGCATGATTATACCAAAATATCATTTGAGACTATAATCAAGTTGACAAGGTTTGAATTAAAAAAAACGAAAAATTAATGCATCTTTTAAAAAGTCAGCCAACATGTTTTTCCAGTGGAATTTGTTCACTACATATATATAATTGTTGCACCAGCTAGTGCATGTGCATGCATGCACTCGCAAATTTTTATCCCACTGGAATTTTCTGAAATCCCAGTCAGTTGAATCATTCCAATGGAATTTTTGGAAATTCCAGTGGAATCATCCAATGGAATATTGTTCCGCTGAATTCCAGTGGAATTCCAGCAGGCAGAATTATTCCATTGAAATTTCAGTGGAAAAACCAGTGTAATTCCAGTGGAATTTTCTGTTCCAGTGGAATATACTGGAATTCCACTAGATTCCAGTGGAATTCCACTGGAATTCCAATGGCATTTTCTATGGGGATGCACCTAGATTTCCTTAGGGCTTTTACAGGAAAAAATCCCCACGGGGGACGGAACGCAAGTCAATTTTTTTACCTGGTTGGGGGGGATGAAATGTATTTCTTTAATGGTGGTGGTTGTCAAATTCTCATTTTAATTATTGTGGTTGTCGGTATTTTTACGTCTTGTGAAGGTAGAAGATCCATTTTGAAACAGCGATTTGCGTATCCGATCGCTTTCTATCAAGACCAGCTACACGTTGTTTGTTTTCTTCTTCTTCTCGTATGCGTAAGAACCTCCTAGGTAGGAGCCCCGTTATAAATACAGTCGTGGTATTTTGGCAGTTTTCCTTCCTGACGTTGCATTCTACCAAAGTTTGTCCAATGGTAACAATACTAGGTGAAAACCAGAGAATTCTGGAACTGGTTTGAAATGAGCGTGATTGTTCACCTTGCTCAACCACGTAATTCCGGTAACCAGGAGAAAGCACATGGCTGACTGATCATCGAGAATAATAATATTGGTAGCAATCAGTGGAGCACTGCTACGGTTTGCACGTGGTTAGGTGCAAACGGTCTTGGTTCCTACGCAGATATTTTCAGAAGTATACACAAAATATGTACATAAGCAGATAAAGAGTGTGTCCCTGTGATTCGACGATCACGATACCGTTTGACATTCCCTGTCCGAGTACAAAAAAAAAAAAGATGAAAGGCGTAAAGAGACAGCTAAAATATTAAGAATGTTATAAAGAAAATGAAACCAAAACAACTGTTAGAATTACAAAATGTACCAACTCCATTGTCTGGGACTGGATAAATTATTTTGAGGTACTACAGAGTATTCATATTATAATTTTGAAACTGTTATTAGTGGCTATTCTTTCCACTTTTTTCCCAGTATTCCATATTTATTGAAATTATTCCCCATCCAGTAATTTTGTAGATACTAATTATCTACAGGCATTGGATAGTGTACATCTTGGTCACAGGAAAATTATGCATTTTGAATTCAATTAAGTGTTCTATATCAATTAAATACTCTATAATAACAACATAAACAGGTGAAAAATACAATTTAGTCAGGTGGATCAGTGTTACAGTCAGCATTACAATTCTTCAACAGTGAAATTATGAGCTATTAAAAACATAACCAACTCTCGACTGTACAATATCGTTGAAATTTACAAGATCATACAATGTTTCATTTCTACTTTCAATTAAAAGCTATTTACACTGTAAATATTGAATTTTCAGAAATCTATGTTGTGTTAGGGATAATATAGGTAGTATATCGCCACCCACATGTACATTTATGATATAATCACAAAGCTTGGGTAGAGGGATGCACTTAATATAACTATTTATATCTATTGGTCTCCTTAATATCGTTTTATTTAGGCACGAACCATTTGATTTTCAGAGGGGGCCTTTGTTTCATGTCTTGGACCGATTATTTTAATAAATTTTTCTAATGTAGTTAATACAAGAAAATTTTGTTAGCAAAAAATTTTTTTTCAAAGTAGTGAGACAGATTTTTTTGGGGTCAAAATCAGGGCAAGAAATTTTTTTTGAAAAGAAACCCCAGTCCCCTCCAGACAGTCAAATGGTTGGTGCCTTAGGGCTTGGTAAGTCACACAACGAAGTTTGTGGTAACATATAGTTTTTGCTGCATTTCTACTTCTTATTATTATGACAGTTACAAAAGTAGTAAGACAGTCAAATGGTTGGTGCCTTAGGGCTTGGTAAGTCACCCAACGAAGTTTGTGGTAACGTATAGTCTTTGCTGCATTTCTACTCCTTATTATTATGACAGTTACAAAAGTAGTAATCGAACACACCTATATTTGGAAATAGGGTCGATATACAAGTTCAATATTTCTGCTTTTCTGTGAGAAATTATAATTTTTTAGGGCCCCGCATGGAGATGCCTTTTCCCAATAGTTAACACTTTGTCCGTCTGTCTGTCCATTAACATTTTTTTTTTCAAGTTTTGTCGGCGTGTGTATAAGGGAATGATTTGACACTTGGTATAAAGCTTGATAAATTGATGTTGCACTGTGTAAGCGATTTTCAACTCTGCCAAGCAACTACTTCCTGTTTACCGATACTTTAAATTTTTACTATAACTGACTATGGATGAACATTTTGGTCAAAGTTTTCTGGTCTTGTGTATTTGGGAATGATTTGATATTTGGTCTAAAGCTAATAATAATGTGTTGTACTGCGTAAGCCATATTTAGGTCTGCCTTGCAACTACTTCCGATACTTTGAATGTTTACTTTAACTGACTATCGATGAAAATTTTCGTCAGTTTTTTTGTCTTGTGTATTAGGGAATGATTTGATATTTGGTTTTAAGCTTGATGATGATTTGTTGCAATTTTCAAGTCTGCCGCCCAACTATTTCCTGTTTGCCGATACCTTCAATTTTTACTATGTCTATGGATGAGAATTTCGTCAAAATTTTCTTTGATAAGCATGATAAATGTTATATGAAATTCGGTTTCCGATTTCCTAAAAGTATTTTTAACATCCATTTATCTAACGGCTTTGAGAAATAATTGAACAATTTCCTCAGATCGGTGCATTTAAGTGTAATTAGTTCATCTTTTTTTTTTTGCAGTACAGTTGTACTTTTAAAAATAATCACCCCATTTGACTGACATAAATTCTTCTATCTCTACCCTCGATATAAAGTTCTCAATTTTTACCCCGAACAATGATTTTAAAGTTCAGTATCGCTAATGGAGTGATAACCTATATTTCGTTAGTACAGTCAGTGTGCCACCAAATAAATTTAAAAATGCATTTGAGTAACTGTGTAAGAAATTTCTGCTTTTCCCGTTTTCTTTAAAGCTAGGTCCAGATGTGCTAATTCACAAGAAACTGCCACATTTTACGCTATTTGCAATAACACGTATACGCTATCTGCAATAAAGTACTTTATTTCAAAATAGCGTACCCAGGGGTGGATAGAGGAGTATTCACACATGTGGGTCGGGGAGTTGCGGGAGGGGGGTT
>JAOXYI010027161.1:0-10651 GCA_028566495.1 Lithophaga antillarum
AGCGCACTAAAAAGAGTAGAAATCCTTAAATATTTTCCTAGATTTCAAAGTAACGGATCTTATGATTGGTTAATCGAAATTTATCATCGGAGCCGTGACCCCTGATAGGATGTCGTCCGATTCTTGTTAGCGAAGTGTAGACAGGATCTGTATTTTAAGCGTGGACACTGCAGGATCTGTATTTAGTGGGAATTTGTCGAATTGTGACGCCTGGTCTTCGCAAGTTGAAACAACTCTGATGTTTATTACGTACTTCGACAATACCCAAATCTTAGTACGTTTGTAACAAAATATCGTTTCGCTAAAATTAACGCCGCATCTGCATGTAGACTATTTACATTAACACATAAGTGTTTGTTGTCGTAGGTCAAGCTAAATCGAGTACATCAACATACTATCGTAATATGTTATGTGCATCTCGCTCTATATAATTATTATTCTTTAATAGTGCACTAGTTATCAAATCAATTGCAACATATGTCGTATAATATTCATGATAAAAAGAAGGATATCGAGAAGAAAATATACAACTTCAACGATTTACGATGAAGACGTTTAGAATAAATAACATTTTATTAAGCTGTAATCAATATTTGAACACTTTAAGAATAATTAACACTATTTCAATATACTTCAATTGATTCTGGAGTTAGTTTAGCAAGTCTATAAAATTTGAATGGTTAAATGTCACCGTATGCCACCATTAATCTTCCGTATGTATATCTCACCATAATTTCATAAATTTTCACGTACTTTATTGTAATATTGACTATTATGTAACATGTTGTTACTTCAAAACTTACGTTATTTTTTCAGTCGTTACTGAAATGAACTAGCAAATACTGTATTGAAGGATTTCCTTTACAGCGGATAAAATCACACAACAGTAAAATGAAGATTAGTTCTACAACCTCGCCCAACATCAGCTTTACTCGACTTCGCCTCGTACAAAACGAAAAATCGACGAGGATGTCCATTACGCTACTGTGATGCTATAACACATCAGTATCCACCACAACCATTACCGATATCATTGACACTGTGTAACCACCCTTAATGTAATAAAATTTTCAAAACTTTCAAAATGTCCGGTTACTTTATGATTACTTTTCAGTGTACTTCCAATTATACGAAAACGTAACAATATTTTCATTCACACAGTGTACCTTAGCTTTGAAAGTTTGTTATCTCCTCCTCAACGAAGTTGCGATAGGGAATATAGTAACGGGACTGTCCGTCCGTCTGTAATATTCTTGTGGACATTCTACACATCTTTTGAGGGATCTTAACCAAACTTGATATACAGTTAGTACATAGGAAGATTTAGAAACCTATTGATTTTCAAGGTCATAGGTCAAAGGTCAAGATCACAGTGGGACTTTGAAATTTCTGCAGGCGAGGGGATGCTCCGCTTTACGGTGTCCTTGTTTGAAATAGGTGTTACCTGAGAAGCGAGCAAAGCGATTATGTGTTTCCAATCTCCAGAACGGAGTTCATTTCCGTTCCGTATTTCCTTCGGAATACTTTGTGGAAAAGACGCCGACTACGAAATGGCATTGCTGTGAAATGTCCGCCACCAAACCTCCGGCTGCGTATTTATGTTAAAAATCATGCAGAACATGAAAGAAAGCAGTAAGTTTACATTTTTTTTGCTCGGGCAGATTACCTTTTAACAACCCATCAGTACAAGTTTTGTATGTACTTCTCTTTGAAGCATTATCGGATTTTTGCTATGTATTTTCTACTTTTGACATTAATGAACAACCGGAAGTTGGTCGCCATTACCAAACTTTCAAAACCAAACTATTTGATTTTTCAATAGTTCTAACTTCTTTTCTATACCATGCCATTAAGAGTTCGCTCCGCTCGCATATAATACGCCGTGTTATTGCAATAAGAATTGTTACATTGGTAGTAGTTTTGGAGTATCTGTTTTAGGGTTGGAGTCATTTTGGGTTAAAAAAATTTACACAAGTACGTTTTGGTTTAACATTGACTGAAACTGCTTTTTAAAATTTTAGTTCTTTTATACATGAACATTTAGTCGTATGGTAAAGACTTTGGAATTTCGTTTAAGTATGGTAACTACTCCTTTTTTTTCTTGGATATAAATTAAGTCGTGTGGTAAAGATTTGGCACTTCGTGTATATATGGTGCCTACTTTTCTTTGTTTATTTCATAGCTATACCATGGCCATTAATTTTAGGCCGAGAAAGCCGGAGTTTTCGGATAGGGCCATGGACCTTCGACATGTCACTCGTAAACTTTATCATATCGCGTAGAAGTCGAGCGGACTGTTATTTTTTGCTTACGCCCAAAGTCAGGCGCGAACGCACACCTTAGGGGTGATAGGCTAGTGCCTTGCACGAGTAGATGTTACCAGCTACCTAGATCATTCTATCACCGTGGCGACGTCGATCAGAGTTGATGATAGCTTTATTACTTTCAGTAAAACAGATCAATATTTTTCAAAGTAAGATATAAAAACTGAAATACAATCGTGCTGAGCATAAATTTCAAGTACAGAAAATCATTTAGTTAAGAGCCAGTAATGCACGTATATGATTTTAATGGATTAAATGTACAATTGAAAATTATTTATGGCTCGAAACCTACATTTTAATAATTGAAAATTTTGTATCAGTTGTAAATCATATGCTGGATTTTTCTACCTGTAATTAAATGACGGAAGTTATAAAGAAATGTTAAATAAATTATGAAGGAAGAGCAGCGCATAAATAAAGAAAATTGGGGCCGAGTTAAAAAAAAAACAAAAAAAACCGTCAATTTATGAGAATCATCGTGAAGCGAGAGAGCTTTAATGATGAAGTTTAATTAAATAAAAATTTAGCCGTTTATGCACTATTTCAATACATCAAAAGAAGAGTGTTTAAATAACTTAAAAGTACTCGGAATACTGTTATACAGGAAAGGAATGTGCTGTAGGGTTTATGGTTAACATTCGGTAATTCGCGCCCAATGATATTTCCGTATGGGGACACCTCGAGAATTTTCGCAATTTTTCGTATCCAGTATGCAAATCAATATTTAAATCCGAAGATGAATCAAGCTGCTATTTTCTATATGAATAAAATAATATACTCCCATTGGTTTTGTCCTTACAAATTTAGGGGAAAAAAGGGGGTCAATTTTTGAGAAAAATCGTTGAAAAATTACATCAAAATGAATAAATCGGTAAAATTCGAAATACTGTCAGGGAGACTCCAATAACACAAAATCAATTAATTTCTTTCGGTCTATCATCAATTCATGTGTTAGAATCGTTCTTACTGTTTAATCCGGGCACACTACTTTGGGTGGCCAAAATAGGTGACGCCAAGGTCGAATTGTTTACAATATTGTATCACGATTGGTGATTGCATGGAACTTGACACTACTTACAGCATTTTGTCAGCTACAGTACCAGCTGGCGAAAGTTAAACGCCAGGCTGTCAAATAGCTGATAACGTTCGACAGTCGAGTGATCAAATAGCTGGTTACCTTTGCTAGCGAGTGGTCAAATTGACAGCCCGTTTTGACCACTAGATAGCTCTTTCGACGCTACTATCAGCAATGTGGCGACTAGTTTTAATAGCGGAAGATCGGCCTTCAGTAAGTTACTGGTAAAAGTTATCGTGCAAGGTGCGAGTGGAGTGCTCCTTCGAAAATCTGCTATCAGCCGAAGACGGGAGCGAATTCACACCTTAGAGGTGTCAGGCTATTCCACTTGACTATCACCACACCTATAATGTTTACAAATTGAAGACCCAAAATGAAACCGTATATTATTGAAAACTTTAATAAATAGCTAGGGGCCTTTTAGGGAGCAATCCGTTATTTTTAAGCTGAAAGATCTTAATATTTGTCCAGTATCCAGGACAGGAAATCCTTTATTGGTCAAAAGCATTCCTTGATTTATATCGTTACAGAATTTTTGACAGTTAGTATCGTAAGTTGGAAACTTTTGTGCGTTACATATAAACAAACGCACAAAATGTCGAAAAAGAGAAAAATAAGAAAGAAAGCAGAAATAGCATTGAGTGAGTAATGGCTGTTTAACGCAAAGTCAGGAATATTCTATCTATATAATGGGGAGAACAAGTCATATTGTACGACGCTTGTGATTGATTGATCGATCGAGTGGATGTTTTACGCCACTTCCAGAAATTTTACAGCTATGTCGTGGCGTCCAGATTTTAATGGCGAAGGAAGCCGGGGTACCCAGTGAGAACCTCTGACTTTCGGCAAAAAAACTGGCAATCCTTTTCAATTAAGGTTGGAGTCGAGCACACCTTGTTCCAAGCCAGGCTCGAACGTGTTGACACGCCGGTGATGTATTGTAGATATGACTAACTATACCTAGACCACTCGTCCCCCAAGGCCCGATGATTTTGCAATATCTGCTTTGTACTAGACCATCACGCTGAGTTATATTTTTATAGTGCTAGATTACTAAAGGAACAGACAACAGTTATAGAAATGTCATAACACTTGGACACATTATTCTGTCTGCAGGCCGCCAAGTAATTTCTCCAACCCTCAAATTTTGCGTGCCTAGCGGAGAAGCAGCGAGTACGAATTTTACAAGATACCCCGGGATTTGATCACTGTCTGTCCAGTCAAACCATTAGACGACGGAAGCGGCTGACAGTAATAAAAATTCACGGATAAAACAAATCATCCAAGTTCCTTGTTCAGTCCCCATCAAGGAACTTTGATGATTTGGGTTTTTTTTTGTTTTTTTTTTTAAATTATACCAGTTTA
The DNA here is from genome assembly GCA_028566495.1 of Lithophaga antillarum. Lineage (NCBI taxonomy): Eukaryota > Metazoa > Mollusca > Bivalvia > Mytilida > Mytilidae > Lithophaga > Lithophaga antillarum. The sequence goes on from JAOXYI010027161.1 coordinate 4,765, forward strand.
AAGAATACCCTCAAAATTCTGACAGTATTTGATACATAATATTTATTATTATTCCTTCATGCAAATCGAAAAGTATGTAGTATGTCCGCAGAGTTGGATCCAACCCTTGGCGTTGGGGAGTAGGTGTCTGCCCACCCTTAATTTTGGTAAACATGATTTTTAGATATAAATTTTGGATACCCATATAGCAGAAATCCTAGACCTCCCACTGGTTCTTCCGTCCGTTACACCGTACAGTCCGTGTCTCCTCTTTAATCATGTACTGGATGTATTTCAGTAAGTTTTTAAAGTTCTTCGTTCTTCAACTTACTTATCCAAGTTTGTATTTTAAAAAATCAAACGACCTAAAAGACATAATGTTGTAAAATATTCTGTAGAACGTATTGACCTGCACCCTGTTGTTACAAATCAACCGAACCAGTCGATTTTCACACGAAAACCCAACAGATAAAATACGATCCATCACTCTCCAGTATTTTTAACAGTCAATGTATTCCCGTCTAGTGTTAATCCGCCTTTTTTTGTTAAAAAGTTAAGCTTTTAAAAGTACCCTGACTCACGAATGTTCAGGTATGGTTCAATAAGAGATGAGTAATACGCAAATATTAATAATAACAGTGGTATTTTGTACACAACGTTTTTTCGTGTCAAACGGGTACCTTTCAAAGGTAGAAATTATACAGGTAAAATCTAGGTAAACCCTTCTATTTTTAATATTTTTACATAACATAGAAGCTTTTAAATTGATAATCCGTTGTATGATTTGCACGGCAAGGTCGATCAAATAGAATATGTCCAGGAGCGGATCCAGAAATTTTAAAAAGGGGTAGGGGTTCCCGAGACGGAAAAGGGGGTTCCACTGTACAAAACTTTTACAGAAAAGAGGGGATTCCAGTTCCAAATTTTCAATTTTGTACCCTTTTTTCCAAAATTTTCCGACGAAAGTGGGGGTCAGTAGTTGCGGATTCTGCATTTCTGCTGAAGTGCGGCTGGGAGGGGGAGACAGCCGAATTATTTGACAAGAAAAACAAACAAAACAAAACAAAACAAAAAAAAAACAAAACAAAACAAAACAAAACAGAAAAAAAAGAAAAAAAAATTAAAAAGGGGGTTCTGTTGATATAGGTAGGTTAGTGAAATAAGTATTGAATATATGTAAATGTATGGGGATCCAACTTACTGCTAGGACATACATGTTTTCAGGTTGTCAATTTCAAGTAAATATGTGCGTTCTTAAGTTTTAATTTCCGATTTTTCTTTCTCCATACCTTATATATATTTGGACACTAGGTTCTGAGGTTATCAATGAGATTAGAATACTGATTAAATCTTGAAACCTAAAACCATCCAACTTCACAGTTTTATTGATCAAAACCAAATATTACCCATTCAAACGTATATACAAGACCATTGTAATGTCAGTGAAAAGTGCATTAAATATAAACAAAATATCTATTAAACTTGACAAAATTACTTTTAAGGTTATTTTCTTACGAATTGGTAAGGCGGGGGTGGGGGTAATATCTCGCCAAATTAACAATACGTCGGGAACAGTATTTTGATTTCCTTTTATTAACAATGGTCTTGTCTGGTCTTATGGATATGTGACTTGTGAACGATATTCTTCTCATTCTATGCTACAAGAGTTTGTCATATGGTGAAGGCAAATGAAATATGATTAATGTTAATATGACTGGAATATAGCGCTTCAAATGAAAATATTAAAAACAACCTTCATATTCAAACTTAACAATACCATTTATATTTGTGCTTTTTATCAAAAGAAGAATATCAGCATGTAAAAACAACAACCAGTTGTTATCAATATTTGACCGTGAATACTGCTTTTTGTTAGTATTCAAAGCCCATAAATACTTTTTTATTTATTTCATAAGGTAGCAATACCTCAGGAAATATATTTCTATTTATTTTTATTGTTTGATATATACATGTAGGTATAAAACTATAAAACAATGCGATTAAGGTCAAAATATGCACGATTACTGACCAGCAGGCGAAAACAGAGAAAACACTGAAAGACTGAATTTGGTGGACGTATTTTCCAGCAGACAATCGGCATTTCAATGTGCACTAACTGTGCACCACTCCTAGCCGATTTGTTCTTATATTCATACGAGGCAGACTTAATTCAAGAGCTTTTAAAGAAAGGAAAAAGATAGACCAGTCCTTTAATTTCAGCTTCCGTTATATAGATGCTGTTTTATCATTAAACAACTGTCGGCTTAACGACTACTTACATCTTATCTATCCCAGTAAGCTTGAAAATAAGGACACAACAGAGACATCTACGTCTGCAGTTTACTTCGACCTATATTTTATAACTGTCGATAGACAACGGGTACGATTAAAATCAAGGCTACAAGACAAAAATGACTACATTTTCCTATTGTGAACTTTCTTTTTCTGAGTAGCAATATACCAGCGCCATCGGCGTATGGAATCGATCTGCTACTCTAAGGCTTGTGTCAACTATAGCGACTTTCTAGATAAAGGGTTATTACTGTCAAGCCCAAATGAATTTCATCACTTCGGAAATTTTATTGTCACTATCATGAGTTGGTTGACTAGTATGGAGTATCCGTATCACAGATGATTACGGACATGTTCCTAGTATCGTAGTCATTATCCGTTCTCATTACCATAAATCAGTCATTCTCTCCTTTGGTATCGACACCAAGAGTGAGGAGTGTGACCTTCCTTCTTTGTACTGGATACCAAAATTAATAAAGTGTCCATATAAAGAACGTTGTACAGCAGGATCTTCTCGATGCTCCACAAAATCTCTTCCAAGGTTCTTACAACCATCTGACTGTAGTCAAAGAAGGCCTTCAAAAATATTGTCAAGAGGTGTATTCAACTAGTGGTGTCAATCAGATGTGGATTCTTAAAGACTCCAACGATTTACTCGACTGTCTACGTTCACAATCACTGAATTTCTGTAATAATATTAAAACTTTCGATTTCTCTACTCTCTACACTACTGTATCTCATTCAAACTTGAAGGAACGCCTTAAACTTCTCATTGAACAGTGTTTCTTTTATAAGAACGGTAAACGAAGATATCAATTTTTAGTTCTTGGTTGAGAAAGATCCTACTTTGTTAAGAACCATACTGATTCCAATAACAGAAACACCAAAACAGACATAACGAGAATGCTGGACTTTTGGTTGACAAAATATTTGTCCGATATTTCAGCAGACAGTCGGTATTCCAGTGGGTACTAATTGTGCACCCCTGCTAGCCGACTTCTTTTTGTATTCATCTGAAGCAGAGTTTATATAAAAATCTTTTGAAAAATAAAAAGAAACGACATTTGCCTAAATCCTTTAATTTCACTTTCATATATATTGACGATGTGCTGTCTCGCAAAAATCATCATTTCTGTGAGTGTTTACATCTTATATATCCTAGTGAACTTGGATATAAATTATACTACAGAGAGTAGAAGGTCTCCTTCATACTTAGACCTTTTCCTGGAAATTGACACAGATGGACAACTCAAATCTAACATCTATGACACACGAGACGATTTTAGTTGTCCTATCTTCAACTTCCCCTTCCTGGGTATTAATATACCCTCTTCCTCGACACATGGAGTTTCCGTGTCTCAGCTGATACGCTATGCCAGAACCTATTCTAACTACAAGGATTTCTCTGATAGGGGTATTCTTCTAACTCAAAAACTACTCAAGTAAGGATATGAGGAGAAAGGTTGAAATCTTCGCTTCGTAAGTTTTACAGTGGCCATCACGAGCTGGTCGATCGGTATAATATTTCAGTGTCTCAACCTGCTACAGATGTATTTTCGTCATCGTAGATCCTACACTTGTCTATTTGTATTTACTACCGAATGCGTCATTTTCCTTTTGCGACTTTGCTACCCGATGATTTTGTGGTTGAATGACAGGTAATATATGCATAGCAGGAGATGCTTACCCTATCGATGCACCTGTTCTCATTCCATTCTAGAGTTCATGCAATCCCAGCGGTTTGTACACTTGAATCAGTGACCTCATTCGAACTTATTATGGTATACTACTTTTTATATTCCACAATAGATATCACACTAATTGCACAATTGCCCAAATAATGGACTTCTGGTTTAAGTTATTCATCTACGTTAATGTTTGGAAAACAAATTTTGAGCATTTTTGGGGGTAAACTTTGGCAAAGGGAAGGCTAAGATTTTAGCACTGACGGCCAAAGAAGAAACCGAATATCAAAATGAAGTTTTTAAGGCTTCATCTTTCCCCAGGCAGGAAATTGGTCAAAGGAGAACAAAAGCATCCAATTCTCCAGTTAAAAGAGATAAGAAAAGTCAATTTTGTATTTACTTTTGTTGTCCAGTGCTCAAAAAGTATATTGTCGAGTCTTTTGGTGACATTTATTCAACTGGCTAATTAAATCTTAAACTAAAGTGAAAAAAACAATTCCTAAAATTAAGTTCGATCGATATTTTGTGCTTTCAAAATTGCGGCAATTAGTTGCCTGTGACAAATACAAGCAACATGAATGCAAATTTCGTAGGTAAAATAGTAGACACGTCAATCTATAATACTAGATATTTTCATTTTAGGACAACGTTTCAAGTCACAGATAAAAATAATCCAAAACTAAATTACTTTTACGTTCTATTTAGGTGCATTTGATTGGAAACCGAGTGACTGTGTTAACTGGCAAAATTGTTAATCAGTAGAACCCAGATAGTTCTGCATCTACCAGTATGTTATTACAGAATTACGCAGGGCTGCATATAAATGCAGACAGTCAACACAGTTAACAAGTCACTAAAAAAGAAGTTATTATCACGTGTTTTGATACATAAATCAAACAGACCTAAGTTGTGATTATTTCCCTTGGTAGTAAAAAATCAAAGGAAACAGTAGAAAGCGCCATTTTTGATTAATTGAGAATGGTGGTTTTTAGATGTTGATAATAATACCAACTAATTCAAATACTCATCTTTTCCAAACAACTCCCATTGAAGTCAAAATATAATTTTTCAAAAATATAATCCGAACGATGAAAAGTGTACGTTGGAGACGATAAGGTTTGCTTTTTATTTATACTTAATTGAATATTTGGTTTAAAACAAAGTACACATGTCGATGAAGTAAATATTTTGTTTCTTGACTATATGCAATTTATTTGAAAAAACTGAAGAAATATGGTAATTTACGGATACTTTCATCCATAAAGGTAAAAGTCACTCAAGAAGGGAAATAATCTGTTTTAATTGATTTTTCTGCCTGTCCTGTGATACTGCAGAGGACCCAAAAGAGACGTACTATTTTGCCGTAAGGTACAGTTCAAATAAAAATGAAAAATATTTTACTAACTATACCAGGCCTTCATATAAACGCAAAATCAGTAGTCTACCCAAAAAGTAATTAAGCTAAACCTTGTTAACATTTAAATTTTGAAAAGGACATATCAAAGACCTTATAAAACTTGGTCCGGTTGGATCCTGACGACGGCCAACCTAGGCCATTTATCAAGCTGTCAAACCATGACTATCATCATGATCATGTATTCCAGACATAGCAAATCCACTAATTAATTCGACACTAATCTGTCTCTCTTGGATTAATGAAATTGTCTTCAAAATACCAAAATAAATAAACTAAAATAGGCACTAAAAACAAACCAAAGGTAGTAATCCTTTAAAAGTTGATCCAATAATTACTTAAATATTAATAATACTTCCTTGACTTTTTTAAGAAAAAATCAGAAAACATCTACAAAGAGACTGACGATCTCGGATGCTCGTGTTTTTGATTCGGGGCTGTTTTTATTATTGTGTACTAGTATAATATAATCGAACTAACATATGCCATTATCTGGAAAGACAACACGTACTGTATA
>JAOXYI010027269.1:0-13331 GCA_028566495.1 Lithophaga antillarum
AGCAGAAAATAACATTCAGAAATTCTGAAAATAACAAAGTAAACTGACGACCAAGCAGAAGATGTATACTGTTATCAATTTGGATTCTTTTTTTGGTATACAACTATTAATATACTTACTTTTACTCACAACTGAGTAAAGAGAGGAATAACAACACATCTATAATTACCATGACAAACCTGAAAAAATGTTTGGTGTTGTGTAGATTATTTGTGACAAGTTGTAATAGAACAAACAATAAAATACGTTACATTATAAAATATTATTTATTTGACTAAAAGCTACAGTAGTTAATCAAAACATGTACTCAGTCCATTCAAGTTTAGATTTCTTGCTACAGCTTACATTAAAATAAAGGCAAGGAATAAAAAGCAAGGGGTACATGCCTAAATTCAAGCAATATGTAAAATACATGTTTGTATTGGGTGTATCTAGCTTTAATAGCTTTAACATTTGGAATTATCCAGGTTCTGCCTTTTGAATCTTTAGCATGAAAATTAAAATCTGAAAAGAATACAAAAATGTTTTCAACATCTGTTATGTTGTCAATATCTGGCCATCTGAAAGCTTCATAATTTGAGTTCAAAGGATGTATAAATTTAATTGTGGCAAAATTATCGTCCAAAACCTTTAGTACTTGGCCGGGATACCAGGCATCTGAGTAAGCAACTGCAACCATCTGCCCAGATTTATACGCATGTACTTCAAATTGTGATACAGAAGGTGTTTTATCAACTATTAATTTGTTATTAGTATTTCTTAATTTTCGCTTTTTTGGGGGATTCAGTTGGTTTTGGAGATGAATCCTGATTTAGATTTTTTTGCTGTAATAGCATTTTGTTTAATTGCTTAATTTTCGTTTTTTCAATTTTTTCTTAAATTTGAAGTCTCTGTTCATTAATAAATGTTTCCCTTTCTTCTTTACTCTTTATTTGAATATTTGGAAATTTAATATTTTCAGTGGGTGGCAAAGTGCCGTCCTGTTGGTAAGCTTTTATTAAAAGTACCAAATTTTCTGTTAGTTCGTCAGTGGTAAACTGCCTGTTTTGTGAAGAAAATTGGAAAAGAGTTTTATCAGTAGGGCTTTCTTTAAAAACAGTTTTTTCTGTATTTGAGCTGACATTTCAGGGCATCAAGTTTTTGTGACTGACTGACTTTTTTAAGAAAGTTAAATATCATTTGCTCAGTTTTCCAAAGACCACCATACTTTTCAATTTCAATACTAAGTTTGAGAATATCTTCAGTTTTTTTCTTTTCTTGATTTAAAAGATCTTCTTTTTTCTTTTTAAGGTGTTCAATATGTTTAAGTTTTAATTCTGATTTTCTTTTTTTATAATCTTCTACCATTTTAGGGGCACATTTTCTAGCAGTATCAAATATTTTTTCTTTTTTCAATTCATCCATATCTTCAAGCCATTTAAGAGTTTTGTTATTTGTAAACAAAATCATTCCTTCTAATGCAATAACATTCGCATTTGGCTTTTAAGGCGATCAAGGTTTGCAAAATCCCTTTCTGAAATTATGTTTGTAGTTGACACATTTGTAGACTGTAATTTTAGTTTTTCAAAATTTTTTGTGCTTCTTTGTTAAATTTCCCCCCTGGTAAGTTATCTCCCAACTGTCTATGAATAATAATTAAAAAAAATTGTACAAAGTATTTGGACAGCTTCTAATGTTAAAATGTCTAATTCTTCAGAAGATGGTTCAAATAACCTTTCAAAAACTTTATCTTTTACAGTAAAGTCTGGAAAAATTGGATTTCCACTCAATAACTCATTAGCATCGAGAGAAAATCTTTCTAAGTTACCAAAAAAAAACCAAAAAACCAGATGTCATTAAGATAAAGAATATGATTAGTTGATTCAATTTGATGCCACAACGGGCCTGTTAACAACTTGTCAATGATACCTAGCGCTCTACAGCCTGCTATATGTACATTGCTAGAAACATAAAACGTCACACTAGCTACCAAATTGTTTGATTTTTCAGTAAAATATGTTTTTGTAAAGTCTGTTATGTGATTTAAATGGAAATATACAGCAGCAGCCATTGAAAATAAAATATTTATTCTGTGGCCATGAAAAGTACTTAGTTGCAATTCAACAGGATTTTCCAGGCTGTCCAGAAAGGATGAAAACAGTAGACCATATCCAGACTTTTGGTCTGCTCCTGGCACACACAACTTTGTAGTTGCTCTTATAAAATCTGGGGTATTAAAAGACAAATGAGACTGATTATCATGATTTTCAGACATTTGATTTGAAATAAGGACAGACTTTTCCCACTGCTTTAAGGCTGTTTCAGATTGAGTGGCAAGGTTAACCAAAACATGTAATTTACGTTTGAAATGATTTATTTCAATCATTTTAGTTTTTCAGGAAAAACATTAAAATTTTCAATTATCGGTGGTAAACATTCATTTTTCCATGTCTCAATACTATTTTTTAGTGACTCATTTACAATGTGACGATCAGTCATCATATTTTTAATTTTACTTAATATTTCAGCAGTTTTTTCTATGTTTTCTTTTTCAACTAGTTTGGAAACATCCTTAAACATGTCTTTCATCATCCCTAAAAACATTCTGTGTCTCCTCTTGCAACTTCATTTATCCCTAAACTATAGTGACTTGAAGACGTACCAATCTGAACCCCCATATTCCCTACCACCTCTTTTGGTACCATCAGTGTGTAGGGTACAATTCTCAGAAGATAAAATTGCCTCTGCACCTTGCATTTTGGCCATGGCTTTTGCCTCAGCCAGCATAAGTTCAGAAAAAGGTTTTTTAGGTAATCTACCAATATTGACATCTGATAATTTACTTAATAGAGTTTTTATAACACTTTCCACATTTTTGACTCCTACATTTAATGATAAAAGTGTTGCATAATCCTCTCTGATTGTATTTGTATACCTACCTCCCTGAAATGTTAACACCTCCTTTGTTTGCATCAAATTATCAATTTATTCATTTAATTCTTGATTTTCATTCTCAAGATGAAGAATTCTTGATTTTAAAATGCTTGTCTCCGACTCTGATTTAGAAACAGGTTTTATTTCATTCAGGACATTTTCCTTTTCTTTACTTATATTCATATTTTTTCTGCACTTCTTATAATATTGCAGAAGTGATTTCTGGCATTTATACTTTCTTTTAATGATTTCAGAACTTTTTAATTGGTGCAGAATATTTTTCCTTAGCTTTACATTTTCTGTTTCAGCTAATTTTATTTTCATGTCTTTTCGTTTCAGTCTTTTGTTTACATTTCTTACTGATAAACAACCTAATTTTTGTGTACATTTGTCTAATTTTTGTTCCAAAGTTCTTTTTTCTTTTTCAATTTCATACAGTCTGTATTGTGTTTGCCTTCTTTCTTTCTTCATACTTAAAATTTTTGATTTCAGAAGTTCATGTTTTTCATTCTCACATTTATTTTGAAAAGTGGACAACACATTTTTAATTCCATTGGTTACAGACTCTTGGACACCTTGACATTTACATACATTAGACTTTACAGGTGGAATATATTTACTATTAAGGTACAAAAGAAGACTGTCAGGACATTTGATATTCATTTTTTTATGAAACATTCTTTCCCACTGCAACCTTAGAGTACCAAGATGGGGTTTTGTTGGCAATTTAAAAAGTAACCTGATCCACTCACAGCACTGACTATCTGGAACTTTGTTTCTGTTCCGAAAGTTCCGCAGTTCAAACACTAATCTGCGAGTAATACAATCTGCAGATACATCTAATTCTGTAGGGTTTAGTAGCCAATTTACATTTACACCTAATTTCTCACATTCTGCACCAACTTTTGGTACATGACTTGATGCACATATAGCTGAGTTTTTCAAAAGAGAATAATCTTGTTTTATCATAACTTTTTCTTTCATATTTTTAACTTTTCTTACACAAAGAAGAAATATTATTACACTGAAAATTTAAATTGTCAAGTATAATTTGAATATTATGTTTAAATGACAAATTGTCACTTTCTTCTACTTGATCAGTAACTCTGATCCAAAAGTCAAATGTTTCATATTTTGGATCCCTCAGCTGATTTAATGGCCAGTCATCTGAAATAAAGTTTTTTCTTGCAGTTAATACAGCCACTTAATGAACTGGTTGAAAAAAATTATAACATTTAGTTCCACATTAAACATTAAAATAAACCTCCACCAAACTCAGATTATTAAATGTCAGCCTGCTGACATTAAATGAAAATTAAATCTATAAAATTTCAAATAAATAAAAATACTTATTAATAAATAATATTGTAAACCTTCATCATACACCAAGGCCGGCTTTATGTATTGAAGAAGTGACATCAACTGAAAAAGAAACAAAAGGAAAGAAACCACAAAGCAACGCGAACTTTTACACACATGTATGCATTACAGTTCTCAAAGAATTACAAATCTTGCATTTTAACAATTAAATCAGTAGAAATAAGACAGAAAAAAATTTATAAATTAAATTATTTTACATACACATGATAAACATTAAATGATCTTAAGATTTATCAAAAACTGTTTAAAATACTCTCTGTATATGCATAAATTATACATTAAAATATTACATAAAAATTATGATCAGTTTCATGTTAAAGTCTAAATTGAATTTGTTTTTTTTCTCTTACAATTAAGTAACTAATCGGTGAAATTTTCTTTGGTTAGCAACTCACTGATGTCCACAGCACTGTAAACTGAAATAAAATAAACATTGCCAGAAATAACAAGAAGTAATTTTTTAATTAATACATCCACCTCTGACTTTACCATATCTATGACCTGTACCTACAATCCATCTGACTCTGTATCATAAAATCTTATCAACAGACAAACTTATTATAACATTGTATAATGTGATATAAGATTACTATTGTTATTGTTATTTTTATTACCTCAATTAATCAATCTATTTGTGTGATTAACAGATTCTGGTTTAACCCTTTTTGTACTCTTTGAAATTGAAGAAAATCTTATAACTTAAATAATTAAAACCCACTCCATGCCGTGATACTTCCAAAATGATAAAAAAATTCAGATTCTGGTTTAACCCTTTTTGTACTCTTTGAAATTGAAGAAAATCTTATAACTTAAATAATTAAAACACACTCCATGCTGTGGTACTTCCAAAATGATAAAAAAATTCAGATACATATGTAGCTTACCATCATTTGATGTACCATACTCTGCTCACTATTAACCACAACAGTTTTGACATTTGACTGGCACTCTGCTCTTTGTCAATCTTTTTAACACCACTACCATCAGCTGTGATCTTTTGGTGTTTTTGTTGGTTGTCTCCTTGTTCAACTTTAAATATATGTATGATAGTTATTTAAAAAGATGTGGAAACTATTATTGTAAAATATATAGGTTACCTAAATATTTATTCTGGTTCCAATTTATGAAAAGAAAAAACACTGCATTGGGTTCCAGCCATACTTGAAAAAAAAATTGTCTGCCACTTTAAGAGGAAAACTATGTTTTCTAATAATACACAATCTGAAAAAAAATTACTAAAACACCCCACCCCTTCCCTTTCAATGAATATCAAGACAATTGTTTGTGCCTATACCAGTCAATGTCAATGACAGTTATAATAATTTATGTGTGTAGGCAACCAAGAAAGTACCAACAGGAATTTGTGCAACATATAGGCACAATGTCAATAAAACAAATTATTATTTTTTTTAAAGAAAGAAAAAACAATTAGATTTTGTCATGTACTAACATGATAATGTATCTTTTGTTGAACAAAGTAAAGGTTACTCTGCATTAGGACAATTTGCTTAAAAATACTAATTACATTTTTGTTTCAATTAAAAAATATCAATTACCAATAGTTGTGACGTCAGCATCATCTCCATGCGACGTTGCAACATGCGCAACACTGTCAATCTCAGACTCGGTGGATTCCATTGTCACGTTAAAAACTCAGAACACGATGTGTTTCACAGCAAATAGATTCATGTTCCTGGATTATAATCGGTATATTTTATATATGATTACAAAGAAAAATGGAAGTATTATAAAATGGACTAAGGCGAATTTCAGAATTCATCGTTACCTTTGAACGGCTTTGGTTTCAACCGCTCGATCTCAATTTTAACCTTGAAATATCCGGAAACGAGAAATTCGTCATTGAACAAGGGCTGAATGAAGATTCAAGCTTTCATTGGATATTAAAAATATATCTGTATGACGTCAGGAACATGGATCTATTTTCAGTCAAAGACTACCACGATAGGTATTTTCCGGTGCCGCGCGAACGTAAACACGACGATATTGTACTACGAATCGACAGTCTGGCGAGTTTAATCGATTTTATTTATAAAAAAAACGTTGCGAAGTATAAAACTTTATTAATTTTCCAACAAAAACAATAGTTCCAAAGCATTTAATGAAAAGTCTTTAAGGTATATTTAGGGGTTGAAAACGTACGTTTTCCGACGTTTTCTGACCTGGGAAAACAAAATGGCGGACGTTACGTGATACAGCCGGCATCTCTACAGTCTATACCGGGCTCTTCACTCCTCAGTCTAGTAACTTTGTTTATTAACGTCAAGCTGTAGGCCAGTTTCTCAGTGACTACATATTATATGTCACCCATATTCGATCAATGCATTTGTCCTAGAGTGTCCATGTCAGCCAGACATGTCATTTGACCTTTACCTCGTTGGCCCTGACGTTGTTAATATTTCTTCCAAGGTTTCAGCATTAGCTGCATTTCTCAGTCGGGGGCCTGGTTGGCCGATTGGTTGAGGTCGCTGAGTCATGACTAGCTAACACCGCTGTCGTAAATTCAAACCCCGCTCGTTCCTCCCCTTTTCTTGAGTTTAGATTTCCAGATACCTAACCAAGGTGAAGAGTTTCGCCGGCCAGCTGGATTAGCCATCCGATCTTTCCCCCTCTGGTAGTCACGATATGGTTGAAGAACAATTTATGAAAAATAACGATAAAACTCCAATACAACTAAACGATTTCTCGGTAACCATCATAGAGCAACCGTATTTTTTGACTGAAACGCTATCGAGACATATTTCTGTCATGCAGCCCACCCTTTGTAATAATATGCAAAATGGTTACAACCATTAGCTATAAAGTTTGATTATAAATATTACTATAATTGCTATGATCTATAACTAGGTTTGATGTACGCTGTAGGAAAAGGAATTATTATCATGAGTCGACGGGTAACACGGACAGAGTAAGCCCAGGGCATGGTTACCCTTCTGAGGCAATTGATTTCGGGAAACGGTACCCCCCATTAAGCCCCCTCTAAACAGTTGCAGACAGGCACGTACCTTTCGACATACTTTTATTGCCTGAGCTAACTCATTGTTTCCTTTTTAAAACATATTAAGAAGTAGTGGTATTTTTTTTTCATAAAACAATACGATAAAAAAATAAGCCTGTGTAGTACAGAGAACTGTTAAATAATATTAAGTACGAAGAAATTGTGATACGAAACTCTTGATGTTAAGAAATTTGAAAGAATACACTATATAAATGTACATGAGACAAAATGTCACAAGCGTACAATAAAAGATAAAGCACTAGAACAGCGCTTTGATATTTGTTTGTCATCCTGAAGTCTTCAAATTCCATCAACAATAAGCAAAAACTCCCAACTTAAAGAAAATTCAAGATGGTCTCTAATTTTGACATGATTGGTGTTCCGTTCTTAGATACCGACAACTCCATACGTGAGCTGGTTGTAATACCATAAAAACCGAATTTAAAACGGTAAGATAATCGTACAAAGACTGCCATGGTTATCCCTGATACTAATTCACACGAAAAACGAATACGAACAATAAAGCAATCACAGTCATCAAGAAGTTAAAAAATCAAGGACGTTGGAAGAAGATAACTTTTCTTCATTTTCACCACTAGTAGCTATAGCATCCTATAGTGCCCCCTCCAAAAATTAAAAAAAAATTACAAAGATATGAATTTACCTAACTCTATTTCCTAATAAAGTTCACTCTTATACAGTTGTTATACATGTGGTAGGCCACTAGCTTTGATCCCTCGTTGGTTTTCCGTCTGGTTCAGGATAACAATTATTCAGTTTACAAACAGTTATCAAACTGAAAAAAAAAATTGCAACGATTAATTTCTATAATTTTCCTATTTCCACTTTTGGATTTAGATCATCATTTCCATCATATATTTCCACATCGATAGAAATGTTGAAAATTAAATTTGAAATGATAATTTTAACTTCATGTCGTAGGACACTTTTTAATTTGTAAATGGTTAACGGTTTTAAACAGGTGTGTATGAAAATAGAGAATACATATAGTCAGTCATTATGAAAATAATTTAGAAAAAATTCATGGCAGCCATTGATTTGTTGGAAATTTTAACACGGGATAGGCATTATATTTGTATTTTACCCCAAGCACCAGCAGCAGTGGGTAAAATATTACGAATAAAATACCTATTCCATGTTAAAAATCTATTGCTTCCATGAATTATTTCCATTCTGATTTTGTAAGCTGAGGGGAACAATCTTTTAATTTACCGGAAGTTATTTTCCTTGACAATGACAGAAAACACAGAATCGAGTTGGTAGAGAAACGAACATGTTTTTGTAACAACCGAGCTGTCGAGAGGTAAGTATCTACTCAACGTACATTTATACAACAAAACATAACTTTGAAGTGCAAAAATCAGTTACCATTAGAAAAAAAATCACAGAAGGAGTCTGCACCTGCGCTAACTATAAATATATTAGAGGTTTTATCATGCTGTATCATTTGACAAATGTAAGAAGCCATATTAGAATGACGTGTAATTGGCATATATAAAATGTAAAGCAGTTAACCATTTACCCCAAAACTCAATGAAGTGATACCAGTTTAGATTGTTTCACTAACAGAGTCAGCTGTCAAACTTTTATGTATGTATAGTGTATTTCATTAACGTTCTAGAAATCTAAGCTTGCAGATTTAGGGTAATTTGGTAATGACATCGTTTTGTTCGATTATAGCACTATATTTTTATCATCAATAATTTGTTACGGATATGTTCAGATATAAATTTTTAGTTAGGCGTCAGAAGGTAATTACAGGACAAATAAAATAGAAAAAAAATAGCTTAAGAACATTTATATTAATTCTTGAATAAATCATGCAAAAAACAATATTGAAATCAATAAAACGGCAGTGAAATAGAGAGCAAAGTGAGTTAAAGAAAAACTTCAATAAGAAGTGGTATGAATAAGACGTCATACAACAATTTCTCCTACCTTCTTTTAAGTAGCTATTTGTAAGAAATGGAGCTGTTGTGGAATATGCGACGATAAACTGTGAATGTAGATGACTAACAAAAACATTTTGAGTTATGAACACTTTGTTTAATTCATAGACAAACAAAAAATTTTAACCATAAACTAAGGCATATCTAATGAAGATACAAAACTATATAGTATTCAATTAGTGAATCAACGAGCACAACGTCAATAATACGAATAATGTGATATACAGATATTTAAATAGCTGTTTGCTGCAATGAACATCCATAACAAGTCATTTCTCAGATACGGAACTATTTCCTGACAAATTCTTAATTATGAATGCTGAAGGAACAACTTTGATACTGCAAGTGCTGTTTCTTACAATAATTCTGACAGATGCAAAACTTGATATTCGTACAGAAACATTTATAATTGACAATGAAAAGGAGCTTGTGATTGATCCGGCCACGACAAAATTTGTCGGGAGGATGTCGAAGACCAAATGCGCACTAACTTGTCTGGAAAAAGGGGATGATTGTTGTGATTCAAGTTACAACAGTTACTCACGTGAATGTATTGTTGGTATTTTTGGTTACTGCCATAAACAGCTGAAGAATTTTCAGGGTTTGAGTGTATTACGCAAAACTAGCAAGCTTGGTGGTAAGGTTCTTAACGATTATTTTTTAAAGTAGGTATACCAGAAGAAACATCTCGTAGCACTAGGTGTATGCAAATCTAATAGCCGCGTATATGACATGAACGTTTTCTTGGTTTAACCTGGATCAATAAGTAGGCAACACTAAACTTTATTTATTAATTATTGCTTTTTAACCGGGTTTTCCAAAGGAAAATCGGGTTATTGGATTAGTGATGTCTATCGGGTAGACGGGCGGGCGTCCTCATAATGTTAGCTTTCTAGGGTAACCTGTATCTCAGCAAACGCTTAACATATCTTAATAAAACTTGATAAATACTAAGATTCGCAAATTGTCAAAATTCTACTATATCAAATATGGCCGCCAGGACTTGGAACAGATATGGCTACCAAAACTGCGTTTACTTTCTGTGGTAACATATATCTCAGCAACCGCTCAACATACCTAAATAAAACTATTTTTTACTTATCATAAATACTAAGATTTCCAATTTTTCAAAGTTCTACCATGACAATATTGGCAAACAGAAAATAGAATAAACATGGCTAATCTGGGATAATACTACCAAACAGGAAAACCCGGTTTGTTGTCTTGCTGATAGTTGAGTTTTCCGGCTTTAATCATAATTTATTTAAATATATATACAATTTCTGTTTTAATTTTTTACAGATTTTTTTATTTTACCTTCAATTTGTTTTCCATTATAATTTGCGTACTCTTTGCAATACTATTGCTTAAAAAAAGAAAAGACAAAACAAGGACTGATTTAAAAACTGAAGCGTTTCACATGTGGTTTATAAATATTCACACTGATGAAACTGATTTACTAAACCGTGATAGTCTTTCATAATATGAAAAGGATATATATTTTAGGGTATGCAAAAATAAAGTAAATCATTCTGTCTAAATCTGAGTGATCCATCTGGTTTATTTGTTTCAGTTGTTTCTAAGAAAAAGGTCTTTAAACGTTTTCCCCATTTCTGATCTATACCAAAAGCTGAACTTGTTAGAGGATTACTGCAGTACAAGAACTCCATCGTCTTTGTGGTTTAACAAGAAGATATTTCAATCAATCAGAATTCATTACTATCACTTGCGACTATGTTGAATGTCCAACCGTCACACAAAACTAAAATTTATTATATCATCAAAGACATTACTGTCAAGTTGGATTCCTATTGACGTAGTGGTTTTGCAGAAGAATATTCAAATGTGAAAAGTTTAAGTACGACAGACGACAGATTAAATTGGTTTACAGAAGAAGATTTAAACATGAAAAGTTAACATAAGGCAGACGACAGATGAGGATGAAAAGCGATGGCAATAGCTCACGTCGTCCTTCGCTGCGAGGATCTAAAAAGATATTGTTCGACATATAATTGAGAGGGAGCATCCTTCCACGTAATGGAAAATACTAGATATTTATGATTTGCTACCTGAAATAATATTTTCGACAGAGTTGCAACGCATCTGACTAGAATTCCGAATGCAAGTCATCAGAATTATATATTAGGTGGTATAATGTACAGAATATTGCAGATTATTGCGATAGGTTTAGTTCACCATAACCGGAGAGATCAATACTTTTGTAGCTTAATAGGCAAATTATTTACCTGTGCTCCTTATTTTTGGAACCTCCTGACAATGACGTACATTATCCGTCTACCTTTGAAATCATGAAAGTTCATACATTGTATTAACAACTTCCATCTTTTTAAATACTTTATTTTGTTTTCATAAATTATTTTATCTGTCTTAATATTTGCGTCCTTACATTATGTGTACTGGGTTTGGTCACTTTGAGTTACAAGTGTGTTTGTTTTATTCAACATTAGAACTTCTTCACTGGCACTGCTGAAGAGCTATTAGTCTTTGAAATCGGGATTCGATTTATCAAGATTTTTTATCTTTCACATTATATATATAAACTATGCAGTGCTTAGGGTATTGATAAAACAAGGTAGATCTATAAAATAAATTGATTAATAACAGTCAGAGATCAGTTGAATCTCCCGAAAAGAAAAATATAGTAAACAGTCTGTTTTAAGACAGATGTTTATGGTTTTTAAGTGATTAGAGTCAATTAAGTAAAACCTAACCCCGAAAGTAATATTTTAGAAATTTATATCTTTAGAATTCACAGCAACCAAATAAGTATCGAAGAAATATATTCCTTAATGAAAGAAGATCAAAGTAGGATGGAATTAACAATTATTTAACATAAGAAAACAAGGAAAAACACAAGACTTTCCAAAAACTGGAGAGTCGACTATTGTTGCTTGTCATGTCCTTGCCATCTTTCCATTTCCAACGCTTATAACCTAACCTTTATGCTGTTGTAGATGTATCAACAGTGAAGCATTCAGCTGATGGCATCGAAGGGGGCACAACAGTGAAGTGTACAACTAATGGTAAACATTCTTTTAGATATACTGGAGCTGTGTGTACTTGATTTCGTCCCTTTCGTTCTTACAGCCGTTTTTTGCCTTATTTGACTTTCAAACTTCGCGATTAGCACTGCTATACAGACATAATTCTCCGAAATCCGCATGTATTTTATCATATAGGTTATTGGTGACCTCAATATCGTTGCTAATGACCAATCACGCAGCATGTTAGCTAAAGGTACAAAATATCGTGAGCTACAATCCATCAGCTGGAAGTACCATTTTAAATTGCTGATGGATTCAGTTTAGGACTATGCCAGACAATGGCCGAAAAGAGAAAAAGAAGAGGTTGATACCCTATCAGAATGGGTTAGTTCTGTGAGGTCGTTGATACTGGCTAGACTTCGAGTCCTAAAGGTGTCAATGAACACTAGAACTACTTTTATTTTTAAGGACCCCCTAGTTGCGGAAACATCGTCTCACCTTCAAGAAAAATATGTTATAGTTCCAGCTGATAAGGCCCCTAACAATATCGTGTTCATCTGTAAGCAGCATTACTTTGAATGCTTGATTAAGGAAGTAGGCATAGACAATACACTTGGTCACCGAACATATACACCAACTACAATATCAAGGAAGGAGATTCTTGAAAACCATAAGTCAGTCTTGTCCTCTTTTAACATCTATGTCAAGAATGATGACATTGATCTGCCTTCTCTTGGTGAATACCAAAATTACACAGGTGTCCTTACAAACAACGTTGTATTGCTGGAGCAGTTAAGTGTTTTATAAAGCATCTTTCCAAACTTTTAACTTTGATTCTAACAGCGGTTAAAGAAGGCATCCAGACGTACTGTGACAAAGCTTACCTCATGAGAGGCGTGAATCATGATCCTTAAAAATTCAAAAGATTTATTGGAATGCATGATATCTCGGTACCTTTCATTCTGCAACAGCATTTAAACCTTTGAGTTCTCTACCCTTTACACCACAGTTCCTCACCATAAACTAAAAAGTCTGCTAAAAAATTAA
>JAOXYI010027487.1:0-13330 GCA_028566495.1 Lithophaga antillarum
ATGTGAAATGCACTGCATTATGCATTTCTTTTTTTGTTCAGTATATGTCTTGAGTATTTTAATCAGTGTAAAATATGTTTAATAATGAAGTCAGTAACGCTTTCATAGTAAGTTATTTTGACAAAAGAAACCAGATTGGTAGAGAGATTTGACATACATTTAAATCTAGATCACTCCAAATGCTTCAACCAAAAGGAAAAACTACAGTATACTACACTGAAATATTGGTAAACCAAACACCTATGGGGATAGGTTATACTGTTATAAAGATTTTTTAACAAGATTAACAGATTAAATCTAGATTTTCCATGGCATATGGTCTTCTGAAATCAAGTTAAAAAAACGAATTACAGTAAGATTTGACTGGTTGAACTTTTGACCTTACACATAATACACAAAACATATATATATATAATTGGCAAATCATTCTAACTGTGTACCTGACCAGCTCTTTCCACAGTAAAAATTTAATGGCTTTGAAAGTTTTGTGGTCATTATGATGGTCCCAACCATTTTTCATTTTGCTAGATTTGAACCATAATTATGTGTATGATTATGTGATATGTCAAATATATCTTACAGTTGACTGTATATTCTGTACACCAAAACCTTGGGACCAAAACTAAACTGAAGTTAGCTAGATTTCAGTGGAAATTTTTGGAGTATTCATTTTTCAAAGTGGATTGGGGTTAGCACCCTGCCATACGAAATTTCCTAAGTTTGGCAGAGGATCATATTTAACTTATTGGGTAATTTCATATTAGCTTATCTGGTTCAAAGGACCAAAATTATGCTTCCTTTATAGCTCATCTGGTCTGGTATTATGTTCATGAATGATCATGGGATGGTCCTTTCTGAAGTTTGTGTTTTTTATACTGATCTGAAATCCAAGATGGCTACCAAGTTTGAGAACAGAGTTTAACATAGGATTCTGTGGGAAATGTGTTAAGATCTTCTCATAAAACACTTAGAAAATTAAACCAGAACTGTTGATGAGTGATTAGTGGATGGTCGTTTACAAAGTTTATGTTCTTTTGTATTGATCCATAATCCAAGATGGCCACCATCCCAGGACATAGTTTAACAGAGGAGCCTATGAGAAATATGCTTAAAGATCTTCTATGAAACCTCTGAGACAATTAAACCAGAACTGATCATTCAGTTGTCTTTTACTGTGTTTGTGTTTTTTATCCAAGATCCAAGATGGCTGCCACCACAGGACTTCGCTTAACATAGGACCCAGTGGGAAGTGTGCTTAAAGATCTTCTCAGAAAACACTGAAACAGAACTGTTCATGAATGATAATTGAATAGTCTTTTTCAATATGTTTGTTTTTTATGCCAGTCTGAGATCCAAGATGGCTGCCATATGGCACATTATAGTTTTCCATAGAGCAGTATGAAAACTTATGTTACGATTTTTTTTTTCGCAGAAACCACTGACAATTAAATCAGAACTGTTATTAGATGGTCCTTTACAAAGTTCGTGTTTTTAAAGGCAAGTGTCAAAAGACCTAATTAAATTGAAGACCCTATATATATATGCCAGACTGAAATCCAAGATAGTGGCTACCATTAGACAAAGACTAACACATGAGTTAATGCAAGATATGTGCAAAAATCTTTAAAGAAACGATTACCAAATGTGTGTTTATCATGCCAATCCAAATTCACGGATGACCATGCAGCTCTGTAGGACAAAATTCAAGAGGAGGTGACATTGGAAATTTTGTCAGGCCCATGATTTCAGTTTCTTATAATTATTTAGTTTATAACTGTGAGCAATACAGGCTCTGATGAGCCTCTAGTTTAACTTTTATATGTTGTGTAATGGGAAAAGGTGAAACATGGAAGTCTCAACTATATTTATGTTTGTTGAAGGTAGAATTACATATGGGATAAAATGTTGGTAATATGTACTGTTACTATATCTTGATTTTTTATCAGATCAAATGAATGTTATTTAGGTGTTAGAAATTTAAACTCTAACATTAACTTTTAACAGTGTGTTCATTTTACTGTGTAACAAAATGGAAGAGTGAATTTGTATAGGTTTGACAGTCATATGGTAAACTTTATAAAAACTGAATACTATCCAGATAAAATCTGTTAAACATTCCATTATTGAATTCATATAAAATATACTTTCCCATGAAGAAGGAATTTTAAAAAATGAACAAAGGACTGCAGTTTAACTTGAGATTTTTTCTATAAATGCAGTTAAAACCAGTTGTAAACTCAGTGACTCATTACAGTGAGAGATCATGCAGATTCAACTTTGCTTTCGAACTATATGGTTATTAATGATTAAGAAATATTCACTAGATGGGCAGATACAAAAATGGATTTCAGGTGAATAATGTCTTAACGTCCATTTACTTCTCTGAATGGAACTTCAGTATGATGTTACTGGCACAGAATTACTAGATTTTCAAATGTTTTCAATATGGCTGCCATAATTCAATTTTTTTTTTTAAATTGTGTCCTTTGACCCTAACCTCAATTCAAGATGGCCACCACCATAGCACATAGCTTAACATAGGACCCAGTGGGAAAAATATATAAAAATCTTCCCCTGTGAAACTGTCAAGCCAATTTAACCAAACAAGACAGAAATGGTTCTTGGGTGGTGCACTTTCAAAACTGTGTCCAGTGATGCCAACCTCCATCCAAGATGGCTGCACTGCAGGATATAATTTAACATAAGACCCTATGGGAAATATGTGTAATCCAAAACAGCCACCAATGGGTCATGCGAGCCATTGCTATCACTTTTCATCTGTTGTTGTTGTCCCTCCATCCATAAAATTTTCTTATTTTATTAGCTCACCTGACCCAAAGGGTCATGTGAGCTATTGCCACCACTTGGTGTCTGTCATCATCTGTCATTGTCATCCATCCATCATCGTTAGTTTTTCGCATTTCAATCTTCTCCTCTGAAACCACTTGGCCAATTGGAGCCAAACTTTGCAGGGATGATTCTTGGAAGGTCCCCTTTCAAAATGGCATCCGATGACCCCACCTTCCATCCAAGATGGCTGCCATGGCCTCTGATTGGTCGAAAATGGGAAAAGTTTTAAAAATTTTCTTCTTCAGAACCAGACTGAGCCAAATGGAACCAAACTTGGTACACAGAGTCCTTGGATGATCCTCTTTCAAAATTTTATCCAACAAGTCGGTCGGTCATCCAAGATGGTCACCACAACCATTTATGCAAACAGTAAATTTATTCAAAAATCCTCTTCCTCAGAACCACTCGGCCAATGGAACCAAATAAGTGGTACATATAGTCCTTGGAATGATCCTCTTTAAAGAATGTATCTAACAAGTTGGTCCGTCATCCAAAATGGTTGCCACCGCTGGACAAAGTTTAACATTGGACCCTATTGGAAAATATATAAAAATCTTTTCCTCTGAAACTGTAAAGCCAAATTAAACTAAATGTGACAAGGATGGTCCTCGGATGGTCTAGGTTCTAAATTGTGTTCATTGACCCCGACCTTCATCCAAGATGGCCACCACCATTGGACATAGTTTAACATAGGAGCCTATCTGAAAAAAATATAAAAATCTTTTCCTCCAAAACCATAAAGCCATTTTGAACCAAATGTGACAGGAATGGTCCTTGGGTGGTTCACATTCTAAATTGTGTCCATTGACCCGAACCTCCATCCAAGATAGCTGTCACCATGGGAGATAATTTAACGTAGAACCTTATGGGAAAAATATGTAAAAATCTTGTCTGAAACTGTCAAGCCAGTTTAAAACAGACATGACCGGAATGGTCCTTGAGTGTGTACTTCAAAACTGTATCTGGTGACACCCATCTCCATGCAAGATCTCCACCATAGCAGGATATAATTTAACATAGGACACTGTGGGGAAATAAGTGTACATGTTTGTTTGTTGTAACAATCTTCTCCTCTTAAACCACTGAGCCAGTTTAAACCAAATGTGGCAGGGATAGTCCTTTGGTCATCCACAGTCCAGTTTGTGTCATTGACCCCACCGTGGGATGTAGTTTAACATTGGTCTCTGTGGTAAAATATATAAAAATCTTCTACTCTGAAACCATAAAGCCAATTTAAACCAAATGTGAAAGGGATTGTCCTTGTACGTCCGTATTCTAAATTGTGTCCATTGACTGTGATCTCAATCCAAGATGGCCACCACGTTGGCATATTTTAACATAGGACATTATGGGAAAATTATATAAAAATCTTCTCCTCTGAAACCATGAAGTCAATTTCAATCAAACATCGCAGGAATGGTCATGAGGTGGTCCCTTTTTTACCCCGACCTCCATCCAAGATGGCCACCATCATAAGATATAATTTTACATAGGAGCCTACGGGGAAATATGTGTAAAAAATTTTCTCTTTAACCACTGAACCATTTTAAATCAAACACAGCAGGGATGGTCTTTGGGTGGTATACCCCGACCTCAATCCAAAATGGCCTATTGAAAAAATATATAAAAATATGATTTTCGTCAAATATGGAACTACTCAGCTGAATTGAAATAAACATTTGTTGGAATGGTCCTTTGACGGTCCCCTTTCAGAATTTTTTCAATGACCTCAACCAACATCCAAGATGGCTGCCATTACTAAAAATGGAAAATATTGTAATAATAGCCAATACGGCTTTGTTCGTGCACAAAATGAGATAAAATTTGAACTGTAGATGCATGGTAAAGTGTTGTTAAAACATACATTATGGGTTTTTATGAAAATTTTCCATGTTGCCAATTTTTTTCCAAATATGCAAACGAGTAGGTTTGGAGAGATTATTAAATGGCCTAAATTTTGGCAAAAATTACATGTTGTATAAATACATAATAGATGACTAAAAATATTTATTTAGGATATTAGCAAATACAAAGCTGGTAGTCCTTCCGGCATGTGATTCTATTAGTGACATCACAATTTTGCATTTATGAATGGAAATCCGTGTTTTTGTCTAATTTTTACATATTTTTACACAGTTTTTCAATTAGAAAATGTTAGCCGCAATCCTCGATCTAAAATATTCTTGTTAAAAAATGTCTATCTGATTAAAAAACATCTTTTCATGCAAAATAGTATGGATCAAGGAGTGCGGCAAATGTTTTCTAGAAGAAAATAGAGTTAAAAAATGCATGAAAATGGTCAATTATGGGTAAAACTGATTGACCTAACTTTTGAAGATCATTTCATTATAATAGGTGAAAAATGAGCTCATGAATTATTTTGATCACTAGAATTGGAAGTCCTAAGAGATAAAAAATATTCACTATATTGTGATATTACATACTTTATTTTTAGGGCTGAAACGTGCCCTTCGTGAACCTACTCCTTAAGTATATTTTAATTAAAATCCAATTAAAAATTAAATTCTTCTGAAGCTACTCCACCCAACTGAATCAGACTTTGGTGGAATGGTCCTTGGGTGGTCCCGTCTAACGACAACCCCACCTGATATCCAAGGTTGCAGTTGTTAGTAAAAATAGAAAATATTGAAATCTTTTTCTAGAACAGTCAAGTCAAATCAAATACAAATCTGAAGCCAGTAGGAAACCAGGTGAGTGATGCAGTTCACTCACGTGAGCCTCTAGTTCTCAAGAATCACTTCGCAAATTTAAACCCAATTTTGCTGGGATATGGTTCTTGAATGGTCCCCTTTCAAAACTGTGTCTGACAGTCCTGCCCACAATCCAAGATGGCTTCCAAGACCTCTGATTTGTTGAAAATTAGCAAATGTTTGAAAGATATTCTTCAAAGGCACTGGGTGAAACAAAACTAAATATGATCTAGTCCTCTTTTAAAATTGTATCCAACGTCGCATACTTATGACTTTTTGGGCACAGGTAGGGAACTAATATATTGTTTTTATATTTACTAATGCAGAAGAGTGGTCTGTTTCAAGTCCATTTCATAAAAAAAAACTTGATTTAAAGCTGGTTGGGATACAGATATAATTAATGGACAAAAAGAAAAACTTCATGAGAAGCTTTAGTTTATTAAACGAAATATGTCATTATTGAAACTGAATTGTTACTTCAGTTACACCATGTTATATCTCTTTCAAATCTTGACACAGAACTGATGAAATAAATAATACGACTGATCAGAGGTTTGTTAGGGAAACATTGAAAGCTAGCTGTATCCTAGCACATTATAAATGAATTTAAAAGATTAAGAGGAAATATTACAAGAGACAGTAGGTGTTAGGCCATACAAAATTAATTTTTAGATTTTCAGGCCTAGCCAGGTCATTTTTTAACCCACAGTTGGAAATATTTTATTTTGAGAATTTCTGCAAGTGTATTATGGAAAGAAATTCTTGACTTTCATTCATTCTCTTCCCGATATCAATTAGTTTTATACTTTTATATGGTATCCTGCATCATCATTTCCTCAGCCATGTGTACATTTTCATCTGTTACATAAAATTAAATCCTTGCTCCCTCCCCTTACTTTTCATGGAAGGAGGATGAGAATTTTTTATGACCTTACTACTTGTAAATAAAAATACAAAGCGAAGTGTTTCATTACGTCTTAAAATTTAAAATTATGTAAAGAGTAAGATATCTGTCTTTAATAGATTTTCAGCCACGTTTTCACCTACTGAAGAATAATATAAATGAAGTGAAATTGTAATTCCCACAGACCATGATTATTGAAGCAAAACTCCAGAGAGACTGTACAGCAGAGGATTATTCTTTCTCTTTTTTTGTCAGCCCCCAATGGTGCCTTTTGTAGTAGGACCTGGATACATTCTGTCCAGAAGCAAGAGCAAGTTCGCCATGACAATTAAAGATGAGTTCTTTGAACCACCAGAGGAAGAAGGTATAAGGTAGGTAACAATGAACCCAGGTTTCTGTTATCAGAGCAAAGACTGAAAATTCTAAAGGTCCTTTACATGTAAATTCAGTCCATCAGTAAAACCATATTATATCATGTGTCCAGCAAAATTTTGGGCATAATAAAGAGGTTTGGTAACCTTGTAATGGATTTGTGAACAAAAAAGGAAATATAGTCTTGAGAAGTTGTGGTGTTAAATGAGGTGGCGAATGAAACAAGGGGTGTTATAACGATGTTTTACTGTGTTAACAAAGTTCCACCCATATTGTGTCCCTGGCGATTAAGGCAGTGTCTGAAATTACTTAGGAAATCCAGAAGGCCCGCAGAACAACTTAATAGAAATCTGGGTCCATTCTATCATCTTTTTCACATATTTGACAGGCCCTTCAGGAAAATCCGAGGCCTCGGACCTCATGATTGACCTTAATTTTGATCACTGCGGATAGAGTCACAGTGGTTAATCACACTTGTGGAAAAATCATCGATTTCATCTGTCCATTAAAAGTAATAAACCAGACAGAAACTTGATTGTAATTCTGGCAAAAGCTCTGTCCCTTTCCATGACTCCTGGGAGAGTGTTCCAATGGTCATATGATGGTGTTTAGCATTTGTACACAAAATCATCTTAATACATGTATATCTATTGGGTTGGGTTTGGTTGGGTTGTTGGGGTTTATTATCACTTTCAGCAATTTTTCAGCTATACTATGTCTAACAGGCTTACTGGGGGAGGAAAACACAGACAGCTATGGAGCTGAACTGGTGAAACACCAGGCCTTGTGTGGGTGTCTGGAAACTTTAACACATGAAGCTGTGTGACCAGGACTCAAACTTACAATTGTGGTGTTAGGCTAGTTGTCATGAGTCAATGACCTTAACCACTCAGCCACTCACACCAATATATTTGTTAGTTCAAAAATGTAGATCAGACAGAAACTGAATAGTAATTTTGACAACTGTCCCACCCCCTACCCCTTTCCTGTGTCTGTAACTCTAGGTATAAGGTCATGGTGGTCTGATGGTACTTAACATTATTGCAAAAAATTGACTTAATTCATCTGTTGGTTTGACATGAGCAGAATAGCATTGTTGACAAAAATCCCACTGGAGTAGTTCAATAAACAATCAAAGATACTGAAATTAATTTTGTGCACAGTATGCACATTGCAGTTAAATATGTCTCATAAATTATGCTGGAAGCCAAATATTTGAAAGCCCAAAGAACACCAGATGTTTAAGAGCAGACAAAAACTGAAATGTCCAAAAAAGTACAACCAAGACTGTCTATAAGGATACCTTTGCTTAATGGTGACAGAACATATCATCTGATGGTGCTGAGTATTTGTACAAAAAATTGTCTTAACCCATCAACATTTTAACAAGTTATAGACTGGACGTGAACTGAATACTGATTTTGACAAAAAAATCCACCCATTTCTTTGACCTGTGGGATAGAGTCAGGGAACCATTTTCACCACATCATCAGATGGTATTTAACATTATGCAAAAAATCCATATAGTATTTTAAAAGTTAGAACACCAACTGAATTGTAATTTTTACAAAAGCCTGACCCATTTCTGTGACTCTGGGTAGGGTCACAAGAGTTGTTCATGACACAATGTCTGATGGTGCTTAATATTTCTGCAAAAAATTATTGTAATCCATTTATTGGTTTAAAAGGTATAGACCAGACACAAATTCAAGGGTAATTTTAACAAAAGCCCTACCCATTTTCCCACCAGTATGGTTAGGGTCATGTCTACAACACAGTTTTTGATGGTGCTTTACATTTATACAAAAATCATTGTAATCCATTTACTGGTATAAAAGTCACAGACCTAGTACAAGTGTGATGGACAGACAAAAGAACAAAAACATTATGTCTCCCTAGGTAGCGGAGACATAATTTGCATACCAAATGAAAAATTTGGTCACCATGACCTACATTTGTACTTAGTGAATCTGGTGAAGTTTTGCGTTTAGGTCAATTTCTTGGGTACTACAGTACTAAACATAATATAGGAATGAAACTTAATTGGTGGATACCTCTTGGGTAGGGCAGGGCATCGGTGTCATACAGACACAATTCCTACGTTTTTAGTTGAGTTGCAACAAAGTTGCACTTGGCTTATGTTTTGATGAATGGCGGTCGGGCGGGCGTATGTTTCACTTAAATATTGTAAGCGCACTAGCACTTTTATTTCATGACAGATTCAAACCAAATTTATACTGAAGCTTTATATCAACAATATCTCAGTCAAGTTAAAAAACCAGAATTTTTGGACGAGGATTATCAAAGTTATGCCCCCTGAAGATGTAAAAAAAATGTAAAATATCATTGTAAGCGCACTAGCACTTTCATTCCTCAACAGATCTAAACCAAATTTATACTGACGCTTTATATCAACAACATCTTAGTCAAGTTCGAAAACCAGAATTTTGGGACAAGGATTGTCAGAGTTATGCCCCCTGAAGATTTGAACAAATGTAACATTATCATTGTAAGCACACTAGCAGTTTCATTCCTCAAAGATTCAAACCAAATTTATGCTGACCTTTATATCAGCAATATCTCAGTCAAGTTCGAAAACCAGAATTTCGGACTGGGATTATCAGAGTTATGTCCCCTGAAATGTAAAATTATCATTGTTAGCACACTAGCACTTTCATCCCTCAGCAGATTCAAACCAAATTTATACTGAAGCTTTAGATCAACAATACCTCAGTCAAGTTCGAAAACCAGATTTTTCAGACAAGCGGGATCAGATTTATGCTCCCTGAAGATGTAAAAAAAATGTAAACTTATCGGTTAGCTGTCTAGCACTTTCATTCGTCAGCAGATTTAAACCAGATTTATGCTGAAGCTTTATATCAACAATATCTCAGTCTAGTTCAAAAACTAGAATTTTTGGGCAAGGATATCATCAGAGTTATGCCCCTGAAGATGTGAAAAAACTGCAAAATTATCATTGAGTGAACTACCACAGATCCAAACCAAATTTATATTGAAGCCTTATACTGACAAATCTAAGTCTAGTTTGAAAACAAGGACAAGGGTCATCAGAGTTATAAATGAAGATATAAAAAACTGTAAAGCTATCATTGTTAGTGCACTGGTACTTTCATTCCTCCACAGATACTTACCAAAATTGTCTTACATACGGACTTTCAGACTGATATAGTGTAAGAAAAGATGCAACTCAGCCTATGCATCTATGATGCTTTCACAATTTTTTTTTGTTTTTCTTGTTTTTGGGGGTTTTTTTGGGGGGGATAAACTTTCCTGTGTCTTCCTTTTCTTCAAATTTAATTCTGTAACTTCTTTATAGTAAAATCTTGAAAGGTGAAAGAGTTAAAAAAAGTATTGGCTGTGAGATTCTGTTTTTTTTTCAGCTGTGGGCCTTTTGTACTGAATATAAGTTCAAGCATAAGCCTATCAGTTTTAATATAATACATTTATTTACATAGTAGATATATGGGTAAACGTAAAATGCATTTACGGTAAGTGATTTATATTGTCAAAGTATTTGTAACCTTTGAACCTTAGCATCCCTTCTTCTCTATCAGCTTAATTGACAAAGTTGTTTTATGTAATAATATAGATTAACAATGTCAAGGAAAGACATACAAACATTTTATACAACTGCAAAATTTTGGGGATCCTATTATGGTATGATGCTGTCATCATCATTGTTTTCCATCTGTACACAGGTTGGTTTCCACATGATAACTTTTGTTCTAGTGAACTGATCCATTTCATATTTTGACAGACTGATTCTTGGTACAAAATTAAGGTTGGGATTGATTTTGGAGGTTGTGGCCCATATGGTTTCAGGAAAAAGGGTCCAAAATTGAAAATTGCAAAAAAGTT
Organism: Lithophaga antillarum; assembly: GCA_028566495.1. NCBI lineage: Eukaryota > Metazoa > Mollusca > Bivalvia > Mytilida > Mytilidae > Lithophaga > Lithophaga antillarum. The sequence goes on from JAOXYI010027487.1 coordinate 10,717, forward strand.
AGGTTGTAATATATCTGCTAAGGTAATGAAGAGTAGAATTTAGTTATGATAAATAAAGGATATTATACCAAACTGAAATGGAAAAAAATGGCCAAAAGGGACCAAAATTTAAAATTGCAAAAGACTAAGGTTGTAATACAGCCATACAAAGTTATTGATGAGTGGGTCAAATATGATGAAATAAAGGAAAGTCACACTTTTGCATGGTACTGTGGGTCCAACAAATTACTGTTTCCAGCATATTACTGTGCCCAGCACATTATTGTGTCCAGCACATTACTGTGTCGAGCACAATTCTGTGTCCACACTCGCTTTTAATATACATTCATTCATTCAACATTCCCTTGTCGACATGCTGCGGTCGTATCATGCTGCGCTTGCCGCAGCCTTTATTAAGCAGTTAAGATTGTAACGTAACATTGGATAAAACATTAGTTTTTACTGGACCATTTTCAAAATATCTGTGCAGTTAATATGTACAGGTGAGGTTGTTGATTTTAAATAACTTTTAGTTTTTACCATAGGGCTTAAAATAAAATTAAATTTGTTTGCTGTTTTCCTACCTACCCAGAAAAATTCGCCCTACTCAAAAAATTTGATTAATGTTTACAAAAAATATTTTATTTTATTTAAATTTCAGGTTTTTGGGGTTTTTTTGTTTTTTTTTTTATTGCTTTTAAGATTTTGATGAATAAAATAATTTATGTGCCACCTACTCACTAATAAATTACCTGTGTTGGGAAACAGCAAACAAAGAATTTTTTATGGTTGGCCTAGAATAAAGACATTTGTATTGTATTTAAATATTTGTGAACATCAGTCTAAGATTTTATAATGGCAGATAACCTTATTACTGACTCAGATGAATTTCCCACAGTAAAATCACTGATTGATGTTAGCAAATATTCAAATACATACATTTACCTCCTAAATAGACAGAATAATCTTTAATGAAAATCATCAGATATTTTATATAAGTTTGTTAGTTGTTTCTGTGTTTACATGTGGGGAATAGTTGTTCCTGTGTTTACATGTGGGCAATTTTATTTTTTGTGCAGTCAAACGGGACATAGGTAAGTAAAGAGTACTAAGAAGCCATGTTTATAAAAACTTTCAATATATAATTGTATTGACCTAGTTAAAGGATACCTGAACAGTATATTAAAGATTCCCTAATATTAGCTTTATGTTCCAAAAATATACCCCATATATATAGTCATACAACATGTATGTATCTTTATTATTATTATTATTTTGGATTTGAAAACAGGTTGTTTTTATATTAACTGGATTTTTCAATGGAAAACTCCAGTATTGGATTGGTGATCTTTGTTACGCAGGTGGGCGTTCCCCTTATGTTAATTTCCTAGTGTGAACTGTATCTCAGCAACTGCTAAATATATCTTAATGAACCTGGAGGTTTATTTTACTTGTCATAAGAAACTAAGATTCTAAAATTTTCAAAATTCTACAATATCAAATATGACAACACGAACAAACATGGCTGCCAGTAATGTGTTAACATTCTGGGGTAACATGTATCTCAGCATCTGATTGAAACTTGAGGATTATTTTACTTATCATAAAAAACTAAAGATTCTCAAATTTTCAAAAATATTGCTGCCAATACTGTGATAATTTTCGGGGGTAACCTTTATCTCAGCAACCACTGAACATACCCAAATGAAACTTAAGGATTAGTACTTATCATAAAATACTAAGAATCCCCTCTTTTCAAAGTTCAGTATGACCATCAAGACATTAAATCAGCATGGCTTAATTTATGTGCTAAGGTCACAGTAAATTAATTATTTGATTTTCATCCGAATTATTTGTAAAATGGGGGCTAGCAGGTAAATTTTATTTTTTATTTTTTGTCTATTTTGGTGGAAAATGTCTTCAAAATGAAGAAAAATGGGCACATTTTCTTCAAAATCAAGAATTTTAAAAAAAAAATTGTATTGAAAAAATAGGGGCTGGCTGGGATGAAAATCTAAGAATTAAATTACTGTGGCCTAATATCAACAAACAGGAAAACCTGGTTTGCTGTCTTTTAGACTGCTCAATTTTCTTGTCTTTTTTTTTTTGCACACCTGACCCAAAGGGTCATGTGAGCTATTGCCATCACTTTGTGTCCATCATCGTCGTCCGTCGTTAGCTTTTCACATTTCCATCTTCTCCTCAGAAACCACTGAGCCAAATGGAACCAAACTATGCAGGAATGTGCATGAGAAGGTCCTGTATAAAAATTATGTTTTCGTTAGGATCAGAAATTCAATATGGCAGCCAGGGCCAATAATGTGTTTTGATTGGCTGAAATTTCAAAGATCATCTTGTCAGAAACTACATGGCCAATGGAATAGTTTTATTGTGTGAATGATCCTTGGGTAGTCCTCTACCACAAGTATGTTTTTGGTGCAGATCCAAAATCCAAGATGGCTGCCACTGTGGAACAAAGATTAACATTGGACCCTATGGGAAATACCTTCAAAGATCTTCTCGTCAGAAACTACACTGCCGATGGAATTGTTTTATAGTTTATAAGATCCTTGTGTGGTCCTCTACGAAATTTATGTTTTTGTTGCAGATCCAAAATCCTAGATGGACGCCACTG
>JAOXYI010027596.1:0-13327 GCA_028566495.1 Lithophaga antillarum
TAGTAGCATTGTTGTTAATTTTCAAAGGATAGTCATATTCTCTTCAAAATAAAGTTGTTAACTTGGCAAAACATAAAATCCTTCTACCTATTTTCATTCAGAATTATTTTTCTCACTCAAATAAGTGAAAAAATTATTTCCATACATTTTTTGTATTTTGATAATAAATTTCTAAGCAGTTACATGTTAGTAGCATTGTTGTTAATTTTCAAAGGATAGTCATATTCTCTTCAAAATAAAGTTGTTAACTTGGCAAAACATAAAGTAGGATAAAGTGAAGAATACAAACGCGATACTGGTAGTACCAGTATTGTGTACAATACTGGAACAAATTTTTGTACCAGTATTGTGGAGACAATACTGGTTATTCCAGTATTGTTGGGGGACAATACTGGTAGTTCCAGTATTGTGGAATAAACAATACCGGAATTCTAGTATTGTTAGCACAATACTGGAACGAAAATTTGTTCCAGTATTGTACACAATACTGGAAATTCTAGTATTGTGAGCAGTACAATACTGGTATTTCCAGTATTGTAAAATTTACAATACTGGAATTCCAGTATTGTTGAGTTTATAATACTGGGAATTCCAGTATTGTAGATCGAACAATACTGGTAATTCCAGTATTGTTAACTTTACAATACTGGTAATTCTAGTATTTTTGAAGTACAATACTAGTAATTCCAGTATCTTGAAATTAACAATACTAGTAATTCCAGTATTGTTGGATTTACAACACTGGGAATTCTAGTATTGTGTAGCGAATAACACTGGTAATTCCAGTATTGTAAAATTTACAATACTAGTAATTTCAGTATTGTAGATTTAACAATACTGGTAATTCCAGTATTGTAGATTGAACAATATTGGTAATTCCAGTATTGTAAAACTTTACAATACTGGTAATTCCAGTATTTTGAAATTAACAATACTAGTTATTCCAGTATTGTAAAATTTACAATACTGGTAATTCCAGTATTGTTGAGTTTATAATACTGGTAATTCCAGTATTGTAGATTAAACAATACTGGTAATTCCAGTATTGTAGATTGAACAATACTGGTAATTCCAGTATTGTAAAACGTTACATTTAAACATTTAAATGACAATGCTGGTACTACCAGTATTTTCCAGTATCTTCCAGTATTGTAGAGAAAAAAATTAAATGGCAATACTGGTAATACCAGTATTTTCCAGTATTTTCCAGTATCTGTAATTCTGGTATTACTAGTATTGTCCAGTATCTGTAACTCTGGAATACCAGTGTCTTCCAGTATCTTCCAGTATCTGTAACTCTGGAATACCAGTATTTTCCAGTATCTTCCAGTATCTGTAACTCTGGAATACCAGTATCTTCCAGTATCTTCCAGTATCGGTAATACTAGTAATACCAGTATCTTCCAGTATCTTCCAGTATCTGTAATTCTGGAATACCAGTATTGTCCAGTATCTTCCAGTATTCTAGAGAAGAAAAATTCAACGACAATACTGGAATCCCAGTATTTTCCAGTATCTTCCAGAATTACAGATACTGGAAGATACTGGTAACAATAGTGGTACAAAAATTTGTTCCAGTATTGTACACAATACTGGTACTACCAGTATCGCGTTTGTATTCTTCACTTTATCCCACTGCAAGAATACTTATTATATACGGAGCTACCACAATACAATCTTAATTCATGTGGACAAACGCTTACATTACCATTCATTAATGTGTGATATCAAATTAGGAATCGCTATTTTGGACTGGAATGAACATATAGACAGACCTGCAACATCAGTGCAATATCGTGTACGTCATGATCATCCCCGTCGGCAGTCGGGGTACAGAGTATTGACTCTAAACTTTATAGTTTTGTAGATCGTCTATGGGATTGTTTTCTAAACTTTTAAACAATGGGTCCATTCCAAAAAATGAAGACAATCACGATTTTGAAGACATTCATATGGACCCTGATGATTCGATTGATAGTGATGATGAAAGTGTCGAAGGAAGTATTGATAAATCTGTAATATTTCGTGACTTTGTGATATCAAATTAGTTTTTTATATTGTAAGTTTGGGTTTTATGTTATTAAATTGAAAAAGAGGAGATATGAGGTAGATGTACATGAGACAAAATCAGATGAAATACCAGGAAATAACCACAAAGCAAAGGAACAGCGCTTTTATTGCTGTTCTTCATCTTGAAAGTCGATGTAAGGCCTTCAACAATGAGTCATAAACTCATACCCTACACAAGTTCAAGACGGCCCCTAGCGTCGACTTCAACGGTACTCTTTGCTATTTATCGATATCTGCTACATATGTTAAAACAAGACCAATTAGGCGGGAGTATATCAATAAATTATAAATATAAAACTGGTAAAATTTTCTTACAGACACTGTCATTCGTTACCCGACAAAAACATATAACATAAGACAAACATTTACACTGTCACAGGGTATATCAAGATATTTGTAAGAAAACTTGACAAATAAATATTTAGATGAAGTGGGCAATAAAAACGGTTGGACTTCACAATTTTTTCCTAAACACTGGCCTAAAATGAAGTCTTAGGAGGTAAAACCATGAGAAATCTCTCATGAACAAATACTCAACAACTGTAAAAATAAAGAGTATACACCTCAAACACGGGGAATCATTTGACTGACTCCACACTGCATAAGAGACAAACTCCTGATAATAAATTAAAAAAGAGGATATATGAGGTAGATGTACATGAGACAAAATCACATGAAATACCAGGAAACAACCACAAAGCAAAGGAACAGCGTGTTTATATTGATGATTTTGTTTACTTTTCAATTAAGCCTGGTTATTAAACCAAATTCGAAAATTCGACGTAAACGCACACTATAACCTGTAAAGTTTCATCCGTAAAGCATTATAATCCCCTATTTTCAATTAATAGCCAAAAGTATTTGCGCACATACATTTTTCGCATATTCTTCATATCAAACTATATCTTTCCAATAAATTATTACGTAGTCATTTAAGCTAGTTTTATTCAACTAGACACAGAGACTCAGAATTATCTATATTTTTATTGTTTATTTGGTCATAATTCTCTTTTTAGTTGATGTGAATTTAAATATCTTTTTCTTCAGTTGAAATTTAAAGCGAGTTTGTTAGTCAAAAATCAAAACTCCTGTTTACATTGTCAGAGAATCAAAATCATTCAGATCATAATTATATCAAATAAACAACTATAAACTGGAGATAATTCCAAATCCTTTGGTATCTTGTTGAGCAAAATCACTCAGGAAAGACCTCAAATTAATTATTGAAATATTCTTATCAATCATACTACAATTATACTACACACTGTTTACATATTACTTGAATGACCTTCTAAAGAAGAGAAGTCATAACTTACAATTTAATTTGACATCTTATGTGTTACAATACACTCGCTATCAGCAGGAGACTTGGTAAATCTGTACCAAAAATTTGATGCTGACAGGTCTGTTATTGGAGTTATAGTGGCGTGAGGCAAGTGGTTGTTTATATGAAATAAAAACCTACAGTGTGGGCTATTCAGGGTAGTTGTCTGCATTTGATGGAATAGTGGATTTAAGACTCTTAAAACTGGATAAAAATAAAATTTTATATAGTGCTTTTAGTACAGACCAAGAGTTAGTTAGGAAAATTCCAAAAGTTGCTTTTCCACATAGACATCACAAAATATTTAATTCTAAATTACTGCAGAACAATCAACAAACAAATGCACAACTATAAAGAATAAAATCTGGTGAAACTAACTGTATATAGCAATATTCCTACACCAAACTATAATTTGTCCACATATAAAAAGTCAAATAAGTAAATTTCGTATTAGTTCCAATCGTTTTAACATAGAACGTTAAAATACCAAAGACCTACAATTCCTAGACAAGCCGAGAAGTTATGCAAATTTTGTACAGAAATAGGAACAGAGCAGCATTTCCTAGTATTTTCCTAACAATACGAACATATAGGGGTAAAACTTTTTAAATCATATGGTCTACAGGTAGGCAATTCATATGGAAAACTGATTTATATACTGCTATAAATGAATTTCTGTTTAATTGCATCATGTCATTTGTACCCACAAATACTTCATACAAAAAGAAACACATGCGACCAACAACGTGATCAAGTGCATTATCGTAAACCGCAACAGGAAGTTATTAACAAAGCAACGTCGTTACAGAATTATGCAATACTAGGGAATTATTAGATACTCGTTTTAGACAGGTAAAACATCTGAACTTGATGATGGACTACCATTGATAACATAAATATTTGCAATACAGATCTTTAAGAAAAACTTAATGGAGATGTCACTATTTCTACGATGTGGAAACGTGATATTTTTGACAGAAAGATTAAAGTGTAGACAATGATTATGCAATACTCTAATTCAAGTCTTCAAAGAATGAAATCATCATGCCAATCTAACGCTTTTCGCGCTTTCCCCCATTACTGTCAAAAATGAGTGTTTTTTTCTAAAAAAGATTGTTCCAGGGGGAGTCACAGAGGGGTGATGTGCCTCCTCTGTATGCGGGTTCGAAGTGGATGTTATGCACCATTGCCAAATGGAAAGCCAGATTTTTGTAGAGTTGCCAAGTTGCTTACTGTAACAATTTCACAAATTTTCAGAATGAGAACTTGACCTTTGACCTTGACCTGAATTTCGAAGTCAAACGTCAAGGATTTCAAAATCAAAAGATCCCCAGATCTAGACCACTTCCGATTCTTGAGATTGTGAAAATATAATTCATATAATTTATAAAATTTGAATTCACATTCAAACTTGAACGGCATATTCCCGAATTAGTTTTCCAACATCTGCAGACGAGCTGATGTACATAGGTTTTCCTGATTAGAGGCATATTTAAGGTTATTACACAATTAATGTCTTTTGATGTTAAAAGGTCACGTTCTAAAATTACTTACATAGTTTAATTTGTATATTTTTTACCTTTTATAAAAGATCCTTGAAAGGTCAATTTTGGTCTAGCGCGGGAAGCACTCTCGCCGCAAGCGTTCATATAGAAGATTCCAACATCCTGATACGGCATCCCAGCCTGCCTCCAGCAGAATGATCTGGTTCATCAAGAACGCTCCTAAATTGGACGTTACTTGATGAGTTGAGTGTCTGCTGAACAGATCTTTGACAGACGGTTGACACGGATTGATGCAATGGAGAACCTCTAGTCGTCTTAGCACTACATCGTAGTTGTTGCAGGCGATGATTGTAACTATCCCTCTCCCATTTGTCACCAGTGAAGTGTTGTGGCAAAGATCGCGGTATGATCTGGCGACCACATCGATGACACATGCATCTCCAGTCAACGGGATTCCACCCGAACTTGCATTTGCAAGGCCATCTCTGGTCTAACTCTCTCTGGCTGTCCGGGTCTAGTTTCCTCTCGTTCTCCAAGAACAAGTCTTTATAATGATCCATTCTTTATCTTAGACTTTGTAGTCGGGGTGTTGGCAGCATGAGTTCAGAGGATTGAGCTCGACTTTTGGAACTCTTGATGCCAAAACAAGGCTTTATAACACACAACAAAAACAAAGTAAATAAGATGTAGTTGATAAAGGTCCATCACAGCTTTAGTACAACGGGGCTGAGGGTCCCTGTTGTCTGGAGGGATCTGGCTTGGGAATGCCATATAACTGCTGTGCATTATTGTAAACCATCCACATCAAAATTGACAGATGCACATTTCGGAGGCAACAAACATCTTCTGCCATGTAACAGATATTCCAGGGGTGGTGAACAGGGCAACACGAAAAAGGTGACAGAAATGGGGCATCTGTTTCTAAAACAAGCTGATGCGGCAGTATTGTAAGTATTATAGTACTAGCATTTGGATTGTCACGCAGAATTTTTGGAGTGATAATTTCAACAAAAGCTGTACATAACCCCGATAAAGTTTCGCTCCGTTGAGAAAGTTGCTGTACATATCACAGGCACGACAGTAGCGAATCAACTGTGAAATGTAGACACCGTAGGCCGGAAACGTAGGTATATTACTGATAAGAAAGGGGAGGTTCTCAATTGGAATGTTGAAATCATCACGTTTGTCATAAAGTGTAGATTCAAGTGATTTTTGTAATGCTCCCTCCGTTCGATTTTAACTCCTCCATCACTCCCCTACACATATCCTATACGACACTCTATCTCTCAACTCCATAAAGTACACAGATGTGGTCTCTGATGGATGACTGTCACCGCATCTCCCATTTAAAATAACAAAGGAATGAAAGATTAGAATTATGTTATTCCCGAAACCTCATTGTTGATGCTGCACGTCCCATGTTAAATTTGACAGCTATTTCCGTTCCCATGATAAGATAACATACAGGGCTGTCATGTTATGTGTGAATATAGACAATAATTAATTTATAACGTAGTGAATGGTAGTAATGAATACATGTTAACATGCAGAAATATTTACGTGTGTAGATTCCTGTTTTGTCTAAATACGCTGTGAGAGACAGCCTAGGGAAACATAATTTCATCAGAGATGTACAGTGATGTTACCTAAACAGGTGATTATCGAACATTATCCTCCTAGGTGATATTTTTGTTTTCTTTTAATGCTGTATATGATGACTGGTAAGATTATTTGCTACGTCTTAAAACAATACGGGAACATTGAATGTGTTGTATATTATTAGGGAGAGAAACAATAAATTCTAAAGATCTGGTACTTTGATGGCCGAAGATGATATCAAATGTAAGTATAAATTTGTTTTATTTTATCATACAAAAACATTTAGATTAAAATTAGACACAATAATTAAATCAATAAATAATGATACAAATAATAAATAAAGGCTCAAGCATATAAAAAGGAAACGGGGCCGTCTTGAACTTGTAACGAGGCGTCAGCGTTTCCTCATGGTTGAAGACCTCACTGTGACTAAAATGAAAAACAGCAGTAAAATCGCCATTCCTTTGCTTAACCCGTGTCCAGTGTGTATGCGGATTTTGTGTCATGAATTACATGTGTAATACACCATATCCCTTCCTTTTTATTACAGTACATTATAAAAGTCCTTATCACTTGCACTTACGACGTCAATATCCTCAATTTTTCATGTCTTCAACAAAGCTAAAAGGTGTTGACTTTTATGTGTATGGACGCATGTCAACGATTCACCTAGAAGAAGTTAACGATGCTTGTGGTGTTTGGGATTGCGATCGTATTTCCTTTCCGAAATTTCATCTATCTTGTGTACATATGCATACAAAAGACTGGCTCTGACAATCAAAATCCAACCCTCTAGCAAGCAACATTGTTTGGATTGATGTTGAAACAATGTTGCCTCCAACAATGGACAAAGATCCATACTGTGAGTAAGCTGTAGTTAATAATCCCAAAACGACCGAGTTTTCTTAGACAATCTAATAAAAACATGACGTTGTATTGCCACAATAGTTTGACATCTAGAACACCAAATGTTCATCTCCTCAAGATGCATTTACAAAAAAAAGTTTCATCTCGACGCGGAGATTATATGACCAATTACTTTTAATCAGTTATCTTTAATACTTTTTGAGAAATAACCAATTTAAATTTTTTATTTCCCACTCAAATAACTCCATAACGGTTCATCGAAATGAGTTGACCACAACATGAAAATGTTGCGTCTTTAGCAGAAGAGCTTTTGCCCCATACCTTTCCTCAGTTGTTTTTAATAATTTTGTAGTATTAACGAATGTGAATTTTCAAATTTTCAAAGTCAATAACTCCATAACAGTTCATCAAAAGTGACTTGACCCACTTACAAAAATGTTGCGTCTTTACGAGAACATTTGGTCAATTAGAAATCTTTAATAGTTTTGAGCAATAACGAATATAAATATTCAATTTCCCATTTAAAGAGAGATAACTATATAAAGGTTCATGAAAATGAGTTGACCCCATGTGAAAATGTTGCAACTTTAGCATATGAACTTTTGTCCAATTACTTTTCATCAGCTAACTTTAATAGTTTTTGAGTATCAAAGAATTTAAATTCTTCATTCAAAAGGCAATAACTCCATAACGGTTCATCAAAAGTGACTTCTAATATAAAAATGATGTGTGTTGAGAAGTTGAACATGTGCCACATTACTTTTCATTAGCTAGATTCAAAGGCCAAAAACCTCCATAAGGGATCGTCAAATTACAAAAATATTGCAACTGAAGAAGTTCTACGTTTTTATGGCTTTCGAGTTTCAGCAAGAAGAAGCCTGAAGGTCAGAGGTCAAGGTCAATGGTGACCTTGATCTGTTGTACCGTTTTATTTGGTATGTGGTCCCAATATTACTAGTGAAGGTGCAAGGTCTCTAGGACTTACTGTTTTCTAGATAAAAAGTTTACAAAAATTGGAGTCTATTTTCAAGGGCAGATAACTCCTATAAGAGTTTTTGGAACGCTTTAGCAAAATATAGAACAAATCATCCCCAGCAGTGATTGAACATTTTCCTCCATTCAGTTATTCTCTATAAAACTTTGATATTACAGGGTAAAAGGCAGACTTTCTTTCGCTTCACCGATGCAGATATGATGAATAACTTTTCGACGTGTCGGGAAACAATCGCAACAGAATAATTATAGAGTTACTACCCCTGAATCGTTAACTTTCAAAAGATTCTTGTTTATCATTTTGAAGTTCAAGTACACGGGAAAAACCTTACAATTGTTCTTTGAAACCACATTTACACACTTTATACAGGGTACTATCAAGATATTTGTAAGAAAGTTTAAATATTTAGATGAAGTGGGCAGTAGGAAACGGTTGGTCTTCAAAACTTTTTCCTTAACACCGGCCTAAAATTAATTTTGAAGATTCAGGGGCGAATAACTCTATAACGAGTCATCCAATCATTTCGGGTCTATACATCATTTTTAGTCCTCGACATGCTTGACATTTCCTCCATTACATTTGATCAGCTACTTTTACGGATTTCCAGATATAAGGGAAAAAAATTAGTGTTAACGATTCAGGGGTGGATAACTATGAGGAGTCGTCCAATCCTTTCTGTCCAAATATATTTTTTAGTCCTTGACATGCTTAACATTTTCCCCATTACATTTGATCAGCTATCTTTTATGGTTTCCGAGTTGGAACGATAACAAGGTTTGAAGTCAAAGGTCAAGATCATCTGTGACTTTTGACGTTGACACCATGTTGTAGGATATATGGTCCGATTACCATTGGTGAAGATTTCAGGTCTCTATGATTAACCTTTTTTAGTAGGGATGGCAACGAGTACCCGGTTAACCGGTTACTTGATCGAACGTCCGATTATCGAATACTAAAATCGCTACTCGGTTACTCGAAAAAATTATATTTACTTTAACACATGTATTTTATCATTATAAATAAAATGTAAAATATCTTTTGACTGCTGAATTGAAAATTAAAAAACCGCTAAGTTGGCCAAAGCGCTTGGTATGTTTACTCAATGATTTAAAGTCTTTAATCTTCAATCAATATTGTTTACACAGCAATTGAAAATTGAAATCTTTAATATTTAATCAGTGCTAGTTACTATATCACAACTAGTACACATGCAGGCTTAAATCAATATTCGAATTTAGTTTTACACTTGTCATCTCTAATGATCCGTGTTAAAAACTTGTCAAATGTTATAAATAAAAACGTACATGTACATGTAGTGATCAATTCATTTGCGTATGCCACCTCCAACTTCAAAAGAATTTTCACATCTTTGGTCTAATTGTTACCAAACTAAGCAACAGACTTTCATCTTCATGCATTGATCAAATTATATTTTTGAACTTTGTAAATTATTGTATGTGTATTCTCCGCCTGTTTTGTAATTTCTAAATAATTAAAGTATGTTTTTCGTTTGTACTTTCCGAGTAACCGGGTACTCGATCGGAAAAACGTTCGTTTAACCGGTTACAAGATTCTGACCGATTTGACAACCCTATTTTTAGAGACAAAAAATTTAGCGGTTTTTGTGGATTTTCATGGGGGAGATAACATCCAATAGAAATTGCCAAAGCTTTCGACCCAAATGTATTAAAGTTGTGTCTCGCTGCACTGAAGATTATACACCAATCATATTCAGCGATTGAAACGTACAACATTACCATTTACACGATTCCCCCTTACATCATTCCCCATTCCCCCCTTGAAGCATTTTCCATCCACGTATTTACACCAACCGATTTGTACTTTTTCCCATTCCCCATAGACTACGCGATTTTCAATTTCCGATACACGTTTCCCTATTCCCCATATATGTTTTCCCATTCCCCATTGATGCACGCAAGCCATTTACACCATTCCCTATCCCCATTTGCAACAAACCCATTGCACCATTCTCTTGCACAGAAAATTGGTTATGTTGAACGTTTCAATCGCTGTTAGCTATAATAAGGTTTTCGGTGTTGGGACAGATAATCTGTGCAAAAAAAAAAGTTCGATCTGAAAAGGTCGGTTTAGAATAGGTTATGTATGCCCGATACTTGAGATCAAACATCATTTCGATATCTCGTAAACTCACACACTGATTTCGAAAAGTGGTGGGGAAAAATAATATACATAAGAAAAACAATAAGGTTTTCCCGTTAAACATGTTCTTCGTTGCATTAAATCAGCTATCGTTTACGGTTTCCCAGATATAACCAAAAAAAAAAAAGAACATCTCAATGTTCACAAATCGGGGGCAATAATTCTATAAGCAATCGTCCAATCATTTCGGTCCAGTTATATGATTTGTAGTTCTTGACATGCTGAACATTTGATCAACTGTGTATTATTTTTGTTTAGATATAAGCAAAATAATAATAATAATAATAATAATAAAATATCAACGATTCCTGGGCAATAACTCTATACAGAGTCGTCCAATAATTTCGGTTCAAGTACATAACTTGTAGTCCTTGCCATGCTAAACATTTTCTCCATACATTTTGTCAGCTATCTTCTACTGTATTCGAGATATAAGGAAACAAATGTTTGAAAGTTAACGATTCAGGGGCGAATAACTCTTGTCTTGTCTTGAAGGAGTCTTGTAATAATTTCATACGAACGATATCATTTTTAGTACCTGACATGCTAAACATTTTCCCCATTACATTTGATCAGCTATCTTTTACGGTTTTCGAGATATATGCAAAAGCATTTGAAAGTTAACAATTCTGGGGCAATAACTCTATAAGGAGTCGTCCAATCATTTCTGTCCAATATATAATTTGTAATCATTGACATGCTGAACATTTTCTACATTGCATTTGATCAGCTATCTTCTACGGTTTTCGAGATGTAAGCAAAATCATTTTAAAGTTAACGATACAGGGGTAAATAACCCTATAAGGAGTCGTCCAATTATTTTTGTCCCTTGACATGCTGTACATTTTCTCCGTAACATTTGATCGGCTATCTTTTATGGTTTTCGAAATATAAGAACAACAATTAAAGTTAGGGATTAATCATTGTGAATCATTTAACATTGTTACTACATCATTTACATATTTTACAATTGTATACTGTACAGTGCAAGTTTACTATCTTTGTGTACATAACAACTTATTAGCCCCGCTATTTTCAAAGATGGCCCGTTATTAAAAGATAGAAATTTTTGATTGTTCATTATTGTGTTTGCACTGCAAGGTGTCAGTGAGTAGCTAAACTATGTAATCCGGGTTTTCCATGACTATTCCTTATATTTGTTACAGGACTGATATACTCACAGTATGTAAATCTCTAGCAGGCCATTTTAATGCAAATGATGGCTTCTTCTAGTGATCACAAGGTAAGTGTAAATTTCTTTGTAGATCCAATTATAAAATAAGGTAAAAATCATAACAGATTTAAAAACTAAACATTGAGAAACAAAATCAATTTTTACCTCACCTAGACCAAAGTCCATTAAAAATCGGCAGCAGAATACCGAAGCAACAAGTCGAAAGGGAAAAACCGAGAAACTCACAATGCAAAAACGTGAAACAAACAAAACCAAAAAAAAGCAACACTAAAACCATGAACACGCACCAAACAAAAAGAGAAACGGATAGTGACAACACAAAAGCCAAAGCACTAGCAATGTGAACTCCCACAAAAAAAAAAACAAAAACAAAAACAAAACAAAACAAAACAAAAAAAAACGGGAGCGTCATTAGGTGCTCTGGAACTAACGCTAACGGTACCCATCACCCATATGAGCATTTGTCATCATATTTCCTCCGTCGTCATCCTCCGTGATCGTATGGCGGCCATCCTAGATGGTCGGCGGGGTCATCGAACATAATTTAGAAAGAAAACTCTCTGCCCATTATGGTTTTTCCTAGGATTTAGTTTTATTGGTGGGATTGTTTTGATTTTTACACAATGTTATGGAAAAGTAAAATGCAGGTTAAGTTCAATTTTCATTATTCTGGCCGCTATCATTTTTAGCTCACCTGGCCAAAGGCCAGGGTTAGCTTTTGCCATCACTTGGCGTCCGTCGTCCGTCGTCGTTAGCTTTTCATTCAAATATCTTCTGCTCTGAAACCACTGGGCCAATTTAAACCAAGCTTGGCCAGAATGGTCCTTGGGTGGTTCCCTTCCAAAATTATATCCGGCATGCCCGACTTCCAACCGACACGGCTGCTGTTACTAAAAATAGAAAAAAAGGGAGTTGAATTTCAAAACTCTTCTTCTATGAAACCACATGGCCAGATAGATGGAATCAAACTTGGCAGCAATGGTCCTTATGTAGTCCTCTGTAAGAATTGTATCCGATAACCTGGACTGTCAACCAAGATGACCGCCACAGCCGAACTTAGTTTAACATAGGACCCTATGGGAAAATTCATTTAAAAATCTTCTTGTGTGAAACCACTGAGCCAATTGGAACAAGACTTGTCCGCAATGGTCCTTAGATGGTCCTCTGTAAGAATTGTATCCAATGACCATGACTGTCAACCAAGATGGCCGCCACAGCCGAACTTTAACATAGGACCCTATGGGAAAATTTATTAAACAATCTTCTTGTCTGAAACCACTGAGCCAATTGGAATAAGACTTGGCAGCAATGGTCCTTAGGTGGTCCTCTTTTAGAATTGTATCCAATGACCTGGACTGTCAACCAAGATGGCCGCCACAGCCGAACTTAGTTTAACATAAGACCCTATGGGAAAATTCATTTAAAAACCTTCTTGTCTGAAACCACTGAGCCAATTGGAACAAGACTTGGCAGCAATGGTCCTCTTTCAGAATTATATTCGATGACCCAGACTGTTGACCAAGATGGCCGCCAAAGCCGAACTTAGTTTAACATAGGACCCTATGGGAAAATTCATTTAAAAATCTTCTTGT
>JAOXYI010027705.1:0-13321 GCA_028566495.1 Lithophaga antillarum
ACCATCATGTTTTGATTAAATCATTTAAAAGTACAAGATAAGTTAGGCAGACAAGATCCTCATATTCAAAATCAAAGAAAAAGTCGCAACACAAGAAAAAATACTGGATTGGAAAATCTTAAAACACTTCATCGTCCTTCATTGTCCTACTTTCTACCAAGTTTTTTCAAAATCTGCTGAAAAATATGAGATTAGAAAGCAAGAGTGTGGTGGACAGAGACGCCATTACCGTTTCCTCCTAATTCTGTTGGTGGGGATGCATAAAAAAGGAAGTCCACGTCTCGGTGTATAATAAACAAGATTGAAGGTTTTTTTAAAGTCCATTCATTTGTATAAAGCCAGTTGTCTAGAAATCTGGAAAATTTAGTAGGGGATGCACGTTTATACTGAACTATCTGAAAGATTTGTTGGAATTCTTGCATTGATTTTAAAGAAGTTGCGGGTGACTGCATTATGTACATGTATGTTGCATTCATCTACAATGAATAAGCTCTTGAGTTCTATTGAAATCCATTCATGTATTCTGGGAATAATACACGTATTACTCCCAGATGTATTTCAACTCAAGTATTCAGAAATCTAAAAAATGCAATTTGAAAAGTGTTGCATATCTAGAATTTACGCCGAACACTTTCGAAATTTTCAGCTCACCTGGTCCGAAGGGCCTTGTGAACTTTTGCCTTCACTTGGCGTGCGTCGTCGTCGTCGTCGTAAACTTTTTCAAAAGTATTCTCCTCTGAAACCACTGGACCAATTTGAACCAAAGTTGGTCTGAATTATTCCTAGTATGTCTGCTTTCAGAATTGTGTCGGATGACCCCGCCCATCAACCAGTATGACCGCCGTTACTATAAATAGAACATATGGGTAAACCACACTTCGAGATCTTCTCCTCTGAAAATACCGGGCCAATTGGGACTAAACTTTGGTGGAATGGACCTTTGGTGGTCCCATTTCAAACCTGTATCTGACGAAATTACAGGAAAAAATCACTTAAAAATTCTATAGCGCAAATTGAAACTAAAATAAGCAGGAATGGTCCTTGGGTGACACTAGGAGTAATAATACGCGTGTATTATTCCCAGGGTGACCCTTTTCCAGAATTTTGTCTAATGACCCTGCCCAGGTGCCCATCGACCAAGATGGCTGCCTTTACTAAAAATAGAACTAATGCAAACATAGGGTTGTGATATATCAAAAGACCTGAAATTAACATTAAACCACTTTAAGATCTTTTATTCTGAAACAACTCGCCCAACTGGGACCAAACCTTGAAGGAATAATCCTTTGGTGGTCCTCTATCCGAATTATGTGTGACGACCCTGTTCACAAACCTAGATGGGATATTGTTTGAAAGATTTTAATTCTAATCTGAAATCAGGATGGGTGCCAAATATGGTAACATGTAAACCAAGTGAGCGAATACAGGCTCCTTGGAGACTCTGGTTTGTAATTACTTTAAATACATCGTCATGTGTATTAGAATTTTCGAAAATCCTCTAAACTGCACATATTAAAATTAAGTACGAATGAATTCCCGAATTCGTTGATAACAGTTATTGTTAAGCGGTAAGGGCTATAGACTAGACATTCTTCACAGTAAGGGCTACAAACTTGACACTCTTCACAGTAAGGGCTACAGACGTGACATTCTCCACAGTAAGGGCTACAGACGTGACATTCACAGTAAGGGCTACAGACGTGACATTCTTCACAGTAAGACCTACAGACGTGACATTCTTTAGAGTAAGGACTATAGACTTGACATTCTTCATAGTTAGGACTACAGACGTGACATTCTTCACAGTAAGGGCTACAGACGTGACATTCTTCACAGTAAGGGCTACAGACGTGACACTCTTCACAGTAAGGCCTACAGACGTGACATTCTCCACAGTAAGGGCTACAGACGTGACATTCTTCACAGTAAGGGCTACAGACGTGACATTCTTCACAGTAAGGGCTACAAACTTGACACTCTTCACAGTAAGGGCTACAGACGTGACATTCTTCACAGTAAAGGCTACAGACGTGACATTCTTCATAGTAAGGCCTACAAACCTGACATTCTTCACAGTTAGGGCTACAGACGTGACATTCTTCACAGTAAGGCCTACAGACGTGACATTCTTCACAGTAAGGGCTACAAACGTGACATTCTTCATAGTAAGGGCTACAGACGTGACGCTCTTCAAAGTAAGAGTTACAAACTTTGAACTCCATGAACTGTCGCCAAACCTTACGGAGTGATGTTTCTGACTTTTCTTGTGTGACAATAACCAACAGTTATAGTTGCCTTAGCTGGTATGCCACTAGATGCCAGCACATTTTGACACTGCTTTACTAAGTTGTCCTTTTTCCTTTCTGTGTTTAAGTTAGTGGTTATCTTGTTAGTTACTGTACTGTGCAGGTTTTCAGTGTGCATATCATTAGAGTGCCAAGATAGTTAACGAGGGTGGTTTGGATGTCCATCAAACCGATTTACAGCCCGTAAAAGAGAAGTGCTCGAATTCGTTTTTCTTTAGCGTTGAAGTTTTTACTGCCAGCGATAAAGTTATTTTGCAGTGAAACAGGGACTTCAGAAATACTGTTATACTGTTTACTCCCGTAGTGGCATAAACCAAATGTGGATTCTTAAAAACTCTACTGGTAGGCGAGTAGTTCTCGCCATTTTTTACCTATTTTTGGACTATTATGTCTTCATTATTGAAGATATCCCAAAATATGCCTCATAATTTTCAAGGTTGACCTCCAACGAACCTTCGACGGAAATATAAAGTTATTTAACTACGCATGCGCAAGAAAGGAGCCTTCATTAATTTGTTGATTTTCTATGTCGATCCCGGACGGAACAGTACCAATTCTCGCCAACTTTTGATATTGCATAAAGGAGAGGTTAAATCAGGTGCAGATGAAAAGAAACTGGTTTAAATCTTATTGTTCATGTGTTTTATTTATTCCTACACGATATTTTCATCCAGCGTATACATTTTCGCTGCAATTGAAGCCAACTAAGGCAAATTAAGTCGGCGGCAGTTCTACTTTCGTTTTGTACGAAATGAACTGAACGTGTTTGATGACAAAAGTTATGCTGCGTTATTTAACGCTATCTGCTACAATTGTTTTGAGTTTTTCATTGTATTTTTCTAATAAACTGCATAATGTACCAACTGACAAAAGATTACCGGATCGACATGAGGGAACACGATGTTTGAATGGTGGAACAGGTGCCCGTTTTGCGCTACGTGCACTTTGGCGCGTTTTTTCTAACTTGTGAAACATTTTGTTATCTGATGATTGTGTTGGACTTCAAACACAACTGGTGCACAAAGATACTGATTTAAGAATTAAAATATCAAAAAGAAGTTTTTGTTAGTTTTATCAGAGACATATAAAACCTGAGAATCTCTTTAATTATATGTCTCTGGTTTTATTTTGTTTTGTTTTATTTTTGTTTAAATTACATAAACAGGTTGTAGATCTAATAAAAAAAGCTGTAAGTGTACATTTTTAAAATGCTTTTTAATTAAATTATTCATACTTTTTCAAAGGAGATATAAAATTTACAATCAATCTAAAAGTAATCAACTTTCACATTTGAGGGTGGGGGGCAGGGGGTAAATTTTTTTGTAGGAAATATGAATTAGAAAATGAGTAGTTCTATTTAATTTTTTTTTTTCATTCTTATTTTATTTTTTTCAAGAATTCAAAAATTTTACTTCGAAGATATATCTGACAACAGTTATTCATGACTTGTTCCAAGAAAGACTCTCGGACATGTCAGAGTACCAAACTTCCCCATACATATTTTCAGCACAGAGAAAAGTGGGGAGGGAAAAACAGTTTTCCTAAAAAAATATCAACTGGAAACTGAGTTGTTGTATTTACATGTTTAAAGTTTTTTTTTTACCTGCATTCAACTGTTTTCTTTTCAAAGATTTGATACATCTGAATATCTGACAATATCCAGAACAGCTGTAAAATGAATATATGACCTTTACAGCCATTTATTGTTACTGGAAAATAACAAACAAACTGAACAAACAAATACGGCAGATGAGCTAACAAGTACAATATATATATGATTTGAATAAAGTTTTTTGTTTCAATCAATCAACTTCTCATTTTTACATCAGATTACCACTTAAGATTACATATATTTTCTGTGAATAGAAGGGGACAGTCGAGTTCAATTTGAGATCAGAGTAATTTTTTCATATTCAGTTATGACCCTTAAATATGTCAACAAGGAGTTTCGTAGTACCAAAATGAAATTATGTACTTCCTATTTTGTTTTTATCAACATTAATTTTTCCCAATTTGAATATTAGTGTATTTTACACAATAAATAGTATCTGTTTCTCACAACTCCTAAACAACTATATTGATTAATCAACTTTGAATTGAAATTTCAACCAAACTTTACAGAACTGTTAAAGATAGATCTAATAAAGATTCTTCCTTTTTTATTTTTAAATTGCCGCAAAAAAAAAAAAAAAAATTGTGGACGTATTATGGTATGGGTCTGTGCTCGGCGTCTGTAGACAACCATTTTCCGTGCTCTAACTTTTGTTCCTGAAGACCGATTCTAATAATATTTTAACACAATGTTCCTTGACACAAAATAAAGGTCAAGTTTGTTCTGGCCCCTACAGTTTTTGAAAAAAGGGGCCAAAAGGTTTTTTTTTATTTTGTATTTAGATTTTTCGCGTTTAATCATATTTTGATGCAGTGTTTTTCATTGGATTCCTTATGGCAAGATCTTTCAGTAGTATGATAACAGATTTTACACAAGGTTTACCGTTTTTGAGGTATGCGGGGTCAAAGGGGCCAAAGTTGGATTTTCGCAAAATATAGTAATTTTATATTTTTTAATGGATATATTGATACAGTTTTATGTTGTGATACAAAGTCAGGTTGGTAGAAGGGGCCAAAAGGGGTTTTTAATATTTTTCTGTAGGGATTTTTTATTTTTGGTCCAATTTTAATGCATTTTTTTTCTGTTGAATTCTTTTTGGAAATAACGAATACATGTATTGTGTCCACACTTGTATTGGTAATTGGATCCTTGTGGCAAGACCTTTTAGTACTTTGTCAACTGATTTTTATATAAATCGTATGGTTTCGAGATAAGGGGTCAAGGGAGCCAAATAGGACTTTTCGCAAAAAATAGGAATTTCATATCATGATTTTGATGCAGTTTTGTTTCTTAACATCATGTTGCAATACAAGTTAAGATTGGTAGCGGGGGGTCTGGTCCTTACTGTTTTTGAAAACTAGAGGCTCACCTGAGTGAGCCTGTATCGCTCACCTGATTTCACCTAAGCAAATAGGCAAAATTGTCATTTTTCTGTTTACATAAACTCAACATGTTGAATAGCAGTCTGAGCTAGCGGACATACTATCGATGATCTGCAAATTTAATATTTTTAAGTTGAATTTTTGTCAAAAAAAATACAGCTTATTTGCATATCAAACGATAAAAATAATGTTTGAATTAAATTGACTCGGTGGTATTTCCCATAGAGTCTTATGTTAAATTAAATCCTGCAGTGGCAGCCATCTTGGAAGGTGGTTGGGGTCCCAAGACAAACTTTTGAAAGTGGACCACGCAAGAACCATCCCTGTTACATTTGGTTTAAATTGGATTGACAGTTTCAGAGGAAAAGATGTTTATATATTTTTCCATAGGGCCCTATATTAAACTATATCCCAAGGTGGCAGCAATTTTTGATTAAGGTTGGGGTCAATAGACATAAAGTGGAATAAAGATGTTTCTTTTAAATTTGGGTCAGTGGTTTTAGAGTAGATTATTTTCCATGGGCCCTATGTTAAATTATATCCTACAGTGCGACCATCTTACTTGGAGGTCGGTATCACTGGACAGTTTTGAAAGTGCACCATCCAAGGACCATTCCTGTCATGTTGATTTAAACTGGCTTCATATTTTCAGACGAGATAGGGTCCCAATAGGGTCCTATGTTAAACTATGTCCCACGGCGGCAGCCATGTTGGATGGAGGTTGGGGTCAATGGACATGCTTTAGAATGTGGACCACATGAAGACAATTCATGTCATATTTGGTTTAAATTGGCTTTATCATTTCAGAGCAGAAGATTTTTTTTTTATTTTCCCATAGGATTCTAAGTTAAACTATGTTCCATGGTGGCAGCCATCTTGGATGACGGACTGACTTGTCGGATACATTTTGAAAGAGGACCATTCAAGGACTATATATACCATGTTTGGTTCCTTTCATCTCTGTGGTTCTGAAGATTTTTGAATGAATTTACTGCTAAATTACGACTGATCTGCAAAAACGGTCGTGGCGGCTACTTGGACAACTAACAGACTTGTCAGATATAATTTTGAAAGAGGACCATCCAAGGACTATATGTACAAACTTTGGTTCCATTTGGCCCAATGGTTCTGAAGAAGAAGATTTTTGAAAAATTACCCAATTTCCACCAATCAGAGGCCATATTATTTAAAAACAACAGACGACTCAGACAATACACAATAAAATGAGAAGAAAACCGAAGTTCACAAAACATATATCCATATGACCAGACAAGACTGTTATCAACAAAGGATCAAACACGACATAAACGAACAACAGAATAACACAAAAACAAGCTGTCAAAGGATACATCATCTGAATAAATTTTCTATATAGAATAACTATGTTTATGTCTTTTCATCTTATAAATATTATTCATAAATTTTGTATACTCCCTATTAAAATTAGAAATGTAAACATTGAAATTACAGTATTTGTGGTCAAAATCAAATTCCAAAGTCCACATTGTTTTTATTCATAATGATAATGTATCCTTTGCAGGCAGTGAAATTGTTTTCTACCTATACATCTATATATTATTTTCAGTTAATTATATGATTTTTGACCATTTTTCGTGATGACTGTCCAAAGTATTTTGCTACTGCATGAAATAATGAAATTGATATTGATTATATATATATATATATACTCTTTTACGCAAAACTGAATCTCTGAAATATGTTTTACGAATATTATGTAGCAGAAAAGTTGATAATGTGAGCAAACTTTATAAATTTCTTCACGATAGTGTTATCTTGATTTGGACCAAAATTTTGTCAAAAAGATTTTTAATGCAAAGTTTGGAGTTATCCAAAATTATTACCAGATACATTCATGTATAATACATTTAAGTTTTATCTAAAGTACTTTGTTGTCGTTATATGATTAAACATTTTCCTTTGGCTTTTTGTTTTTTGTATTTTTCTCTTGATTTTGTTGTCTTTTTTATGCCGCATCCCCTTGTATTACCTTCGGTTAATTTAAGGGGCCAAGTATTGAATTATAGAAGTAGAACAAATACTTACACCTCTTGTGTATTTGAGTCCATATTTGTTCATATAATCTTCAATTTGTGTACATTCACCATACGGTTTGTCTTTTCTGTTCAACTCTTGCTGTAAATAAAAACATAATGCCAGAACTTACTACAAGCCCAATTTTAATACTTAAAATAAGTTGAATGGTTGTATAAATAATTAATTTGTAAATACTTTACTTAAGTATGGATATGAAGTCAATGAAGTAAAATCTGTCTGCTTCTACTTAACTACTTTGCTATCCAGTTTCGAATCAACAGTTTTCAAAATGGCGATTAACGTCTATCTAATGAAGGATTGTAATACTTTGTCCGTTTTTTCTTCAGTACTTTGACGTAACTTCAGATTTTTGGGCCTATTGCCGTAACGTTGAGAATGAAGTTACATTTCAAAAATATCGTCTTATTAGGTGTAAAATTCACAAATAAAAGGATAGTCTTTAAAATGTAAAATTAATTTTGCCACATAACAAAACTGTGTGTAGGTTTCAAAACTATTTGTTGTCAAATATGTTAATTTGTCAGTTCATGTTTTTGTTTCTTGTTGCAAATGATTTTCGGAGGACGGCACACTAGAGAAGTTTTACTACAGCTGTGAAGGACCTGGTCGTTTAACTTGACAGTCATCTGTGGCACACGTAAATAGCCGGATAAAGTAGTTTACCTTTGTGTTCAGTGATATTCATTCATACCTTTGTATTTCACTTTCTGCATGCATTGGAAGAGTATC
This sequence comes from Lithophaga antillarum, assembly GCA_028566495.1. NCBI lineage: Eukaryota > Metazoa > Mollusca > Bivalvia > Mytilida > Mytilidae > Lithophaga > Lithophaga antillarum. The sequence goes on from JAOXYI010027705.1 coordinate 8,106, forward strand.
AAAAACTGAGATATAGTACTTCAGTTGATTTGATCTAGTCAGAGGCCCTTTAATGAATTTCTGATACAGTGATATGTTGCAATAGTTTCAATAGTGAATTAAATTGACTAACTTCGATAACATCAGACATGACTTACTATCAATTACCAATCGATTTTGAAAATATCAGACATTGTTTATTTTATACAAAAGTTTTCCGTTTATTTTTATTCGAATACCTACATGATGTCAAAGCAACAAAGATTTAATCAATTCCCGTTACTCATCGTCAGGTACAAACATTTTGTTTCTTACAATGACAAAAAACATAACAAATTTAAAAGTAAAAAACATTTCCACAGTTGAAATGAAATTTTAATATATATTCATTTTCAGTTACAGACAATTATTCAAAAGGCATAACAAGACATACCAAGGCAAGATCATTACAAACAAGGCATCAAAGGGAAATGTAACCAATAATATCCAAACAATGGATGGATATAAGAAATTCCCACACAAAACCAGAAATGAAACCTGTGCATTGATATAAGCTTCTCCAGTCTTGCATGCAGACCAGGATACACAGAGCCTTATCTGAAGCTACACTTTCAATACCTGATATAAAGAAATCAAATGAATTAGTATTTTTCTACATATATTATCTACATTGTGCCAGATGTTTCAGAATGTCATTAGATCGTCTTTGGGCAAAAGCTACACATGCTTTTGAATTTTGATATTGCCCCTTGAGGCCTGAAGAACTTAGATCAAATTCTACGAATATATTTTCCATAAACCACTCTTCCAATACTTTGAATAAGGAACCAAAATAAGTGCCCATTATATTTCATTTTTAGACTGTCACAACGGGAAATGCAGAGTAGTTACCTTTGGTTTTAATGCTTTTAATCTAATTTCTTACCATCCTGACTCCAATATGAGTTTCTGTTGCGGCTGGTACAAACATCCCATCTTCCGCCGGAAACGGAAATGTTTCTCTGTCGTGTATTACAACTCGAGCACCATACCCTTCATTCAGTCCAATGTAATACTGATCAGTTTCCATGTAAAGAATAAGCGTCAAGCCTTTTGAATATAAGTTGGAAAATATTAAAATATATGATGTACTTACATGTATAGACTCAAACTTCTCGTTGAACTAAAATATTTCGATAAAAAATTTATCTTTTCTTCACTTTTAATATCATTTGTATTCTGAAATAATTCTGTTGTTAAACAAGACTGTATCATTACTTGAAAACAGATGTTTATTATTGTTTATGATGAAGTTTGTTGGAACAGACCCCTCAGATAATCCTATTCACAATGCACTTCATATATTCTAGTGAAGTCAAAATGTAAATAGTCCAGACTTCCAGGAGTTCTTCATACTATGAATTATTCCATTAATCTTATTTTTCCATCATAAACATCAGATTTTAAGCAAGAAAACACTCCAGCTTCACGGTCTCCAAATGGAATCTAGGGAAGTTAATACGAAAAGTCTTGAAAGGACAGGATATGTATAAAGATTAACTCAAAGAGAATAATTCCTACTTGTACTTAGTTAATCAACTAAATAAGGCGTTTCCTGTTGTTCATCTTGCAGATTTACATCTACATGTTTGAATAAAATGGATATGGTTTTAACTTGGAACATTACTTTCTACATTTGAACACACCGTTGTTTGGTCCAGCTTTTCCTATCTTTAGTTTATTAGACTGCAGCGTAAAGCAATTACCATAATCGTCATTTTGGATTAGGGTGAAATCGCTGTAAATAAAGTGCAAAATGTTATAATTACAAGGTTATAAAACGATAAAATAAAACAAATCACTAAAAGAAAAATAATAATGAAGGTTTGTCGTTCTAATTGTACGCTGGGATTGAGATATCAATGAATCAATTTAACGCCACCTCTTATGATGTAAATGTTCTAAGCTAGATCAGGAGCCCCATGAGTTCTTTGTTTTTCGTTTTTCCCTTACATTGTGCGTATTGTAAGAAGGTTGCGCTTTCTTATTTTGGTTCATCTGTAACATAAAAAAACAGCAGTTGGGACGAAGGTTTAAAAAATTTGAAGTATTTGCTTGGTATTTAAACCGTTTCATTCAAAGTAAGCTTAGACGATTTGACTATTAAAAACCCAATAATTTACAATCTTGTGTATATAATCATTATTCCTTTTAAATGTACAAAGTTACAAATAAATGTAAAATTCCTTACTCAGAGTTACATTTATATGTTCCTATTGTGCAGTTTAACAGCATGGTTTCTATCTGGTGTCCAATGGCCACTTTGGTTTCTCTGAAAAAAAGAACAGGACTGGAATTCTATTTGCTGGATTTATACATTCAAACAAGTCCAGTGTATCAGTCTATTCATAATACTATTTCCACAGCATTTACTTTACTGAAATAATGGCAAGGTCAAAAGCCAGGATACTCGACTGATATTCAGAAATACTGTCATTTCATTGGTAGTGTTTGACTATTTTAATGCATTCAGCTGATCATAAGTGTTCGTTTTATTTGCCTTCGTTAGATCCCTGTATGCAAAGAAATGCTACTGTAATTAAAACAATTTCAAAATACTGCGATAAGCATAGCTAATTAAATATAAAGTTGTATTTTAATACTATGTGCTCTTCAAGACGTAAAAAAGGCGAGGGAAAATCGAAGGAGTATTCAAGGTGGAACAATCCGAGGAGACAGGCAACATCGGGAACGAAGAAGACGAGAACAAACAAACAACACACGAGCATGCAACAGAAAACACAACACAAAAAAAACAAAAAAGTAGACGAGCAACACGGACCCCTCTAAAAACCGGGAGTTAACCTAGGTGCTCCGGAAGAGTAAACAGTTCTTGCTTCTAATTAGACACCCTACGTGTTACTCATAAAAACATGTACTGTAAACCAGTAATTTTTAGCGTGTGATTTACTTCCACAAAAGGTTGTGTTTTCGTGAATAATAGAATTTATGTTAGTCATCTTACTAAAACGTCGGAAAATTGCGATATTTAATATTAACAGGCCACTGTTCAGTCACCAAAGCAAGAAAATTAATAGTAAAAAATCATAACAAATTGTAATTTGGTTTAAGTATTTTTAAAAAGTAGTTCCTCTGTAAGACTAATAATCATTTTTTATTTTCTGTTACCATGAGGCTGGACGAATGTTTGCTAAATTCCATACGTCTCTCCTTACAATTGTAGCTTAATCACTGAATGGATTTTAATGAATAAAATGCATTCATGCAAAAACATATGTAGTAATGAAATGGCAGCCATATTTGAAAATTAGCTACAATTTGTACCAGGTTAGAAAATGACCACAAGCTTTGGTAAGTGGAATGAAGAAAGACTCAACAAAAGGATACGTCATTAGTCTAGATTTGTACAGATGTAGCTATAGAAGATTTCAAGAAACGATAATCAATTCAATTATTATCAAGGAGTAGAACAACAGAAAAGAGGGACGAAAACAACGAACAAAGAGGGCTAAAAGAATACAAAAAAAAGCAGAACAACACAAACTCCGATGAAAAAAAACAATATTGAAATCAGATTCTGTGGGAGGGTAAGCATTTCCTACTCAGCATGCCAAAACCGCCGTTTATTGTAAGACGACAGAAGCATCGTTTTCACATGGAAATCGCGTTGGACATCATAAGATTTAAATAAAAACTTTTCAGAGAATAATTGGCTTCACAAACAGATGGGAATAAGGAACGAACAAAACATCATTTTACGCGGAAATTGTATTGGACGACCAATTACCTCAACAAAACATTAAAATATTAATTTAGACAACACAAACTGATACACTTTCAAAACTAGTAATATGAAATGCTTCAGTAAACTGAAGTCTGGAATGACCAACAACTGTCCAGTTGCGCAAACCAATACTAGATTTAAGCGCTACGTTTTCGCGAAAGGAAACCAAAGCCGCGAAAATCTGTCTAAGAATAATGTAGCCTCCGATCAGACATTTGAAAGAATATTACTTATATTACCACAGCAGTTAAAGGTACAACAATTGTCTGTTTTCACTCTGTACAAGTGCAGTCACTGGTGTTGATTTTTGTTCTATCGATGATGTAATCCCAAGAAACCCAGTTCAACACAGCCACCATTAGTTTGTAACTATTTCTACTCGTAACACTAGTGTACAATCTTAAAACTGTTTACTGAATTTATATCTTATTCAAATAAAACTGTTTGGAAATTTATAATGTATACAGAAATAATTATTACTATAAATATTGCACATAAATTGCTTCTGTTAATTCATTTGTAGGCACATGTACAATCAAAACTTTCACTATTCCCAATTATTTTAGATTGCATACGATTTTCGGAACCATTACTACAAACTGAATTATAATATATGACAAATACTATATAAAACTGTAATATACATGTAAGTATAATATTAACCTTAACAAATTTGTATTTATCACTCATAATATTTGTCCAGACTTAATATTTTATCTTAATGCCCGCTCGTAACTGCATAAGAAGGTTGACTAGGCAAATTAGATTACCATTTAACAGTTCTTTGCACTTCCTCTATGAATTAAAGAATTCAAAAGAAATCAAAAGTCTATTTAGGTTTTATTACATGCTATAAAATATAGGACACCGTTGATGCTGAAACAATGAAACCATAAATATCAGAAAATAAATACAATTTATGGAACACTACCTGCTTTCATTTCTATATAATTCTCGATATGCATTCATCAACATTTCATGTTGGTCCTTCTCTGCCCCAAAATCGTCGAAATAATCATCATCATAGTAGTAGTAATTGTCGTCTATGTAGTCTTCATAGTCATAAAAGTCTGTTGAATTTGGATCGACGTCATCATGAGATCGTTTACGTCTTCTTTTCTGTTAAATACATAAAACAAATCATTCCTTTGTATATTTTTGCTGCTGTAAATAATAATAGATGACTTTTACTACTAGTTCACGTTTTAAAAGCAGTTTTTTATAGCTGTCTTCCTTTAACATCAGAAATTCTCAAGGAAGTGATACCTATAGCTGGTATTTGTCTAACGTATATTTTTCCCTATTTTCCCTCATGTCATTATGACAACGTGCTGCATACATATTATCCACAAATGGTATCAGATAATGGGTGCCACATGCGGCACAAGAAATACTCACTCATCCTGAGTAAAAGCTTTCACTGTCAGTTTTTTTTTTTTTTTTTTTTTTTGGT
>JAOXYI010027814.1:0-13319 GCA_028566495.1 Lithophaga antillarum
TCTTTGAAATTTTAGCCAATCAGAATACATAATCAGCCCTGGCGGACATCTTGAATTTCCAATCAGTGTCAAAATTATAAAATTTGTAGAGGACCATCCAAGGAACATTCCTGCCAAGTTTGGTTCCATTTGGGTCAGTGGTTTCGGAGAAGAAGATTAAAATGTGAAAAGTTTACGTACGACGACGACACCGACGACGACGGACGCAAAGTGATGACAATAGCTCGGTCATGTGAGCTAAAAACCCAAACATACAAAATTAATAACGTATCTGCTTGTACAAGTTTTCCCTATATTGTTGATACTATATACTTAATAACATGTGATAAGATTTTCTTAGAACACTTGCGAATAACATGATGTGCTGCAAACGAAACTTAAGTGTCACATGACTGCGAAATTGATATAGGCGCAGAATATGAAAAATAGCCCCTCTTTCCGCAATCATTTTCTGCCGAAATCATAATTGCATTCTGTATAACAGATAGATGTATATGCGCACACGAATGATTCCAATCGCACTTATCACAAGACTGAGTCAAGTAAAAATTATTAACAATTTCACGAATCATTTGTCCCGCCTGCTTTTAGGAAAATATTGCATAAATGTACAAAAACGGAACTGACTTAAATGATAATAGGACAAGTTAAAGTCGCGGTATTTCATTCTCTTAATGTATCACGGTGACTGTATTTTGGTATCATGATGTAGTACTGATCACATCGACGAGTATCTTCACCTATAAAGCTTACACAGCTAAAACAAAATTCAGCGCGTTACCTATTTTGAATTTAGTACACAGTGACCTTATTTTGGTGTCATAACGCAGAACTGACCGTGGATCAATTTTGTGTCAAGAATCATTTCCCATTAACAAAGGCAGAATAGAGTGCACAGTCGACGCAAGAAAACTTAATGCAAGTCCATTTAGGTGTGAAATATGATATAACAGAATTCAGTATCGTCATCAAACAACAGTCAAAATCCATCTTTGTTCAAGTTATCCCCTCCCTTTAAGGTAAAAAATGAATAAATCGAAGCTTAACACAAATTTTTAGTTGTACGAACGATGGACATTCTGATCCCTTTTTTATCTGCCCGACAAGAAGTCGCAGTGGAAATCAGAGGATATTACGATATTACTGATATACGCATGCAATTGTTCTTCGAAGTTTATCGCACTATTTTTTTTAATTCAATAAAGGAAGCGTTTGGAAGAATAAAATAGCCACAGCTTAACAAAAAGAAAAGCAATCAGGGATGTTTGTTCTTGATGACCCAGAAAATTAAACCCTATTCTGCAAAATCGACCTTTATGTCTTCATAAGAAAGGGTTATTTGCAGAAACCACATATTTCAATAAACCGGTGCGTTATGTTTGAATATTTGAATAATAAAAGACGCAGTATCAAAATCCGAAATTGAAAACTAGATTTTAATTTTTAAATGAAGGTAAAGTAACCGCAAAAATGTTACAAAGAAATATATAATCTTGAAAATAATGAGGCAGGGAAGAGTTCGCGGTGAGATAAAAAATTGCTGTTAGCATTTTTTTCAACGCAACAAAAGAAGTTAAATTTCCTCACCATGGAAAATGTTGCAACGTCTAAAACGTAACTGATGGCTGCAACTTTGGTAATAACAGAACAAGGCAACAATAATTTAAAATTAACCGAACAACCAAGGAATTCAACAAAATAGGACAGGAGAAGGTATCTGTGTATTATGAATTAACTATTTCCTACATAAGAATGTAGCAAGAATTAATTAATTTAACAAAAATTAACTGCTATTATCCGATTCTGTAAAGTTAATCTGAAAGACATAATAGTCTGGCTGGACCCAAATGGTTTCTGTCAACAAATAACTTAGTTCTCGTCCCATAATATCCGTCTCTGTGCGCAAAATGGAAATATTTGGGCAAATATATGTCCATCGATTGTTTTGCTATATTACCATAATTCACGGATCACCCAGAAAATGTCAGATTTTTGTTGTCTCAGATGAACTTTCTATGTAAATTAGTCCTAAGCTATACAATATAAAATTAATTCCTGTCGAAAAAAGAACTCTCTCAGTTAATACAATACGAAATTCTTGACAACGATTTTCAACTTGGAAGGTAAAATAATCTCTATTCATCTCTTTCTAAGCACAAAAATGCGGACAGAATATCTTATTCAGAGTACCTCAACCGTTATTTAGCATTTGCAATAGCTGACATATTTAGAAAAATTAATTTTCATATAATTCATCGTTACTATGTCACAAACACATAAAACTAGAAATAATCCTGTAATCCCTTTTGATTTTAGAGTGTTTTGAATATTTAAAACTTGAAGTTGATAAATAGTTGAAATTGCGTTCCGAATTCTCTTCTCTGGCTTTCATGGTATTACTTGAAGAGTTCTTAAGCCGTTCCCGGTATAAAGCAAAATAAACAACATTCAGTACAACTTGATGTTAGAATCCAAACTCCGAAACAGAATGGGAAGAATACCAAGGTCATTGTTAAAAAATCACATATTCAGAGAACCAGACAAGACAATTACCAAAACAAAATCTAACACAAACACAAACGTGGGAACAAAAAACAGACACAACACTGAAAAAACTAAAGCTAGGACAATACGAACGCTCATAAAAACCGAGAGACGGTTATCTCCCTGTATTTCGTGTCTACAAACATTGTGTTAAAATATTAAAAGAATCGGTCTTCAGGAACAAAACTTAGAAGCACTGAAACCAACTGTCTACAGACGACGACGACGACGACGACGACGACGACGACAACGACAGACCCATACCATAATACGTCAGCAAAAAACTTTGCGGCCGTATAACAAAAAGTACAAATTTTGTTTGTGTAGCATGGTGCGTCGTTTGATACGAATTTAAAAATAAAGAGAGAGAAAAAAAAAAAACAAACAAACGAACAATAAATATTTCTAGGTTCGCGATAATCCAGTAAAAATATTTAAAAAATCTTAATTTCCACCTCTAATGTTTAAAACGTGCATAAGAGGATAAGGCCAGGATCCTGTATTCATAACTTATATTTTTTCGCCAAAATGTGTATGCTGTTGATCTAATAGACAATCAATGATACCGAAATTCATTTATTTTGTGCGCATTTCAACAAATAATAACTCGTCAGTTCTGCACGAGGCAAATATTTGAAAAGCCAAAGAACACCAAATTTTGAAGAGCAGACAAAACCAAAATGTTCAAAAAGTACAACCAAAACCGTCTAAGCATACCTTTGCATGAAGGAGATAAACAATAGTTTTCATATATTTTCTAAATGTCCTACAACTATAAACTTTATAATTTCATGGCGTCACCCAGGTACTGATTACTGGGCTGGTGATACCCTCGAGTAATAATAGTCCGCCAGCAGTGGTATTGACCCAATGGTAACAATAGACAATCAACGATGACGAAATTAATTTAGTGCACAATATGCGCATTTCAACAAATAATGTCTCGTCAGTTGTGCCCAAATTCAAATATTTGGAAAGCCAAAGAATACCAAATGTTGAAGAGGAGATAAAACCAAAATGCCCAATAAAGTAAAACCGAAACCGTCTAAGGATACACTTGCATGAGGGAGATAAACTTTAGTTTTCATCTAATTTCTAAATTTCTTACAACTGTAATTTTTTATAAGCGTATCATAGAATTTCATTGCAGCACCGATGTACTGACTACTTGGCTGGTGATACCCTCGGGGATTAATAGTCCACCAGTAGTGTTATCGACCGAGTGGCACTGATAGACAATCACCGATACCGAAATTAATTTTGTGCACAATATGCGCATTTCAACAAATAACATGTCGTCAGTTGTGCTCGAAACCAAATATTTGGAAAGCCAAAAATACCGAAAAATGGAGCAGACAAAACCAAAATGTTAAAAAAGTACAACCAAAACCGTCTAAGGATACTTTGCATGAGGGAGATAAACCTTAGTTTCCATATAATTTCTAAATTTCTTACAACAGTGAAATTTTATAAATGTATAATATAATTTCATCCCAGCACCGAGGTACTGACTACTGGGCTGGTGATACCCCCGGGGACTAATAGTCCAACAGCTGTGGTATCGACCCAATGGTGGTAATAGACAATCGGCGATACCGAAATTAGTTTTGTGTACAATATGCGCATTTCAACAAATAAGGATTGATCAGTTGTGCTCGAATCCAGGTATTTGGAAAGTCATTTTAAATTTCAATAGTCTCAAATATTTCTTCCAAGCAAAATACAAAGTTTCTATAAAAAGATCATAAAGAGTTAAAAACATGCAGTTGTTCGATGAACCAGTGTAATACTGAAACTTTTGTAATGGACAATAAATTTTTGCTTATTTAACAGTCATACCTCTGATTTATAGTTTTTATATATCATGAGATATTTGAGCCATGTGGTTATCGTAAAATGTATGTTCTTACTGACCTGGTCATAATCAGTCATTGGTCAAGGTCATTAAACTATGTGTACTTAAAAACAGGTGTGTTGAACTGTTCATGAGCTAAATATCAAGTTATTATTCTTCTTATATAAATATTTTGAGGTTAATAAAAAAAGTACTATGAATATGTATCAAGTTTTTGAATATATGTATAAATTATTGAATCATTTCAACAGTTCAAGTTGATATTTGCAGGCTTGGTATTGATGATAAACAAAGAAACAGAGTTTGTTCAGCCACAGACGCTAAAAATGAAATGAAATAAAATAAAATAAAAATAATAAAATAAACTAAAGAAAAAGAATATGATGATTAATGATTTATTTATTTATTTATCTTTATTTATTTAAATAATTTTTTAATTGGAAGTTGAGAATTATAGATATATTACCAAAACACCGAGTTGTAAAAATAACTACCTTGAACATTTCTCAGTCTATACAAATATTAACGGATAATGGCTCTATATCTTATTTCGAAGAGCCAAAGACTTTTTCCTGGTCAAGTATCTTTTTGTTGTTGAAAATATTGCGACTCCCCTTTGAGAAATCCTGTGGAACACTCTCTGTATTCACGGAATAAACATAAACATACAGGAAGTCTTTAAAAGCATGTATCTTCCCTGCCTACATCCCTACTACAGATGTGCGAACGCAGCGATGATTATTACAGACCTTTCCATCAGCCATATAAGGTAGATCTAACTACTTCTCATTCAAGTAGAAATACTGATCTCCTCTGAGATATAGCTTTTTGTGAATGGAATAACAAGTTATTTCTATGAACATGTTAAAGTAATAATCATTCCTACGTATATCAAGCACTGCATGAAACATTATTACAAATGAAAGGAAATGTCAATCACATTTACATACCACAATGTAAACTGGTGCACTAATCAGTTACTACTTTGTACTCTGCAGTAACTTCCGTCAATTCAAGTACTTCGATATACTTTTTTTAACAATATCGCATTTTGCGGTCTCTCGTTGCACTCAAGAAAAGCATGCAAACTTTAAGGTTACAGCTCCCTCAGGCGAAGTTGACCGTAGACGGTTTGGGCTGATCTGTTTAGATCCTTTTTGGTTTTAATGCTCCAAAACGTTTTATGTATTTGGCTTCCCAATAATTTTGGTCTCGAGCGTACCTGATGAAGATTATTCCAGAAACACATGTTGTGTGCACTTAAATTGGTATCATACGTTTATTTTATCTTAAATCACTGTACAATTACATTACTACATTGTAGAAGGGATATTTTTGTTTGATACTTCCCGTTTGATTCTCTAATTGAAATTTTGTATACATGTATTCCATACTATCAATAGAACATTTAAAAATGGATACTGGAAAAACTATAAATTCAAACCATGAAATAATTATACTGTGTCAAAAAGGTTCGGTTGTTCAAAAGAGGCATGTTTCATTTTATGCATTGATTTATCCAGTCAACTACACATTCTTGTTACTCTACTTATCCCTTCATTGTGTTAAAAATGGCACAGGAAGTATGCGCACTCTTACACTTTTAACATTATAGGTCAATAACCGTGCATCAATCTGATAAACGAATTTTAAAATTCATTGAATGAATTAATCGCATGCCAATACCCTCTAATACATGTAAATGATATCTTTTAACAACACTTGTTCAAACATTTGTTCTTATAATAGTAGGTGACACAATATATTTCCTAGTTCTCATAGACCCATGTGAAAACAATAAATTACTTTTTTAAGGAAAGGTTCAAGAATATAAAAATTAAAATAAGTCAGAATTCCAGTAAAATAAAGCCTAAACTAAAACAAGGCCAGTCACCAACCCAACAGATACAAGTAAAAGAAAAAGTAATGATTTTATTCTTATTATTGGGGTTCTCCTAAGCTGAAGTTTGACTTTAATGCTCCTTTTTTTGTATTTTATGTGTACGTGCATACAAAATATTTTTATGATGTTAGGCGTTCGAAGTTTTCGATAGTAACACTACTTTCAGGGATATTATGGCACCGAAGTTGTATTTATTACGTAACGTAACAACCAGTTGGTCGATACCTCTCTCTCTCTCTCTCTCTCTCTATATATATATATATATATATAACACACCAAAGTTAATTTGATGCACCATATACGCAGTTAAACAAATCATGTCTCATCAGTGGTGCTCGAATCTAATGTTGAAGAGCAAAAACAACCGGAAATCAACAAAAATCAGCTGATACCTTTACGTAAGGAACCTTAGTTTTAATACAATTTTACTAACTGGAAATTTTATAGGTTTTTAAGTATTGTATACCAACACCGAAGTACTGGCTACTGGGCTTATCTTATTTTTCAAAGTATACGAGGATAATCATGACATTAAATGTATCATTTATCAATGCTACAGTTACAATGAAATATATATTGCTGAATACTTAGACTTTGTCTCATTGTAAGATTAGTCCTTTTCTGCATTAGCACTACTTAAAAGATATCGGTTATATATATTGAAATTAGCTAGTGAATCAAATGGTATCTGTTATCATCACTAGGTCAGTTTCAATTCATAAAGGTATCATCGACCGAGTAACTAGATATGAAATTAAACACTGTCCAAAATGTTTTCAAGTACTTAAAACTAAATTAATACCAAATAATTGTTGCCAAGGCTAAAGAGGCAGTTTAAGCCCAGTGATAAGTTACTCTTAAGAGACATGCCTATAACTTTCTCCAAAGTTTTGAAAGGTCTCCATGAATAAACTACGGATGCTTAATAGCCTAAGCCCTCAGATTTCATGCAAATTTAACTATAAATGCACCACGTACATCTTTATTATATCTATACACATTCTGCAAAGTTTCAAATGTCATTATGAGACTAATAACACTTAAGTTTACCTCTTTATACCTCTGTTGTAAATAATCCCCTAATTACCGAGTTCAAAAGTCAATTTCCCAGTGGAAAATTTGCTTGATATTTTTGAGTTTCTAATATGCTTCACCTCTGTAAATATATCCCAAAATTAAACAGATTAAATTCCGATCTTTCAACAAAACATGTACCCTCTTACACGCCTACAAAATCAAAATGACTGTTCTTGTGAAGTAAATAAATGTGAGTTAAGATTTCTTATTTGAATGCATGTTTAAATAATGAATATGTTTAGATTCAAACATGTGGGGAATACAGCTAGTAAGTACCAACAGAAAATACTTAAGAATGATAAACAGTATGTAAATTATAAAGAGTCCCCAGTCATGCCTACGTTTTATTGTCGAAAGGGAGAAAAAAAGCTATTCTTTTTCTGTAAAGTGATCAGGAATTGAAATATGGATGAAAACTATGTAAATGGATTATTTTGGAAATCCATTTATATTATTTTGATACAAGTTTTACTCCACATTATTATGAACATTATTAGAAGGCAATACATTGTACATTGTGAATGCTAAAATCACAAATTTTACCTTAGCTTGTTTTGTGAAAATAAGCTACAATTTTAGGGTATAGTTTCTCTTTTATTTATAACAATTCTTTTATTTATAATTAACTCGACATTCTTTCGCATTTGCAGTTTCAACTTTTGTTCCTTGTGTCACTTGTAGACAAGCGAGTTGTTATATGAAAGTCAGTATTTCTACTGGATTCTTTAGTTCCAAAGGTATTATCATCATGGTAGCTATTTGTTTTGGTTTTTAGTAGAGAAATGCAATGACCTTAATAATATTCATAAACGTAAGAACAATTTACTGAACTGTAAGACGTTGTCTAGTTCTATTGATTATCATTTTGATGTAATTATTTTGGTATGTGTTCCATAAATTTTGGCATTCAACTATTCATCATTAAAACTACCAATGAGAAATATGTAACGGTGCTGTACACACAGTGCTCATTCCATATTTTCTTGTTATAAAATCATTATAAAGCTTTGTCAGTATTCAAATTTTACAGAAATAATCAGAAACTTCAAAATACAAACTATTATCAAAAGACTGGCAGAGAGACTGAAAATCCCCTATTCATTTAGAAAACAGAATTTGATAAAATCCAAAGAAATTTTCACTTTAATCAAAATAAATTTTTGTTGCACAAGTTTTTTATTTTTGTTTTTGTTTTTTTGCAAATAACGCTTATATTAGTTGAAAGGCAATGAAATGCATCCATAACCAAGTCAGGTATTGTAATTATTTAGGAAAACAAAACTGGGTACCATGTAGGCTTTAGAACCAGCTGAAATATAATACTCTGTTGAAGAGATATAGTCAAGGTTATGAAATATCTGCTGAATGTCATGTGATGTTTAAACAAATGTCGAGTTTTAAAAAAAAATATTACATTTATTTTTGGATTTTTCATTGACCATCTTGTTTTGATTATCATGATTATTGTACCAGTAAATCAAAACATCAGGTACTTCACTGAACTTGTTACGACTGTATTCATGTAATGATTATTGGATTATATTCACGAATGAATATTAAATAAATTTTATACAATAATACATGTAATAGTTCAAACGAATAAGACTTGTATATATTAACATGATAAATTAAAAACAAACTTATAATTTTATACCGTCAGTTATGCTGTAAAGATAACACATTTAGAAAACTTTGATCCTTTTAGTATTTCTAATGCCGAAGAGTTGTAAAAGGCAACGCATTCAAAATATTTTTAGTATGTCCAAAACAAGTAGCTAGCTGATAAACTATATAATGTCGTATAAAAGGAGAATAAGGAGGTAAGTAAGGACATGTAATATTACATGTCTGTATATAGATACATATAATATTTTCCCTAAAAAATGAAAATCAGAAAAGATAACTGAATTTATTTTATTAAGGTGAGAACATAATAGAATTATAAAGATATTTCAAAACACACCATAGATTTAGCCACCATATTTATTTTCGTCTATTCTACAAATCAATAAACTTTTTTTTCTCTTTCAGGATATAGGACGCAAAATTAATTAAATCGCGGTCTTTTTCATTTTCTTTTTATTGGTTTTTCCGTTTACACTAATGAAGAACAATTTGTAACAAACAAATTTAATTTCTGTTAATAACTGTACTTAAATGTATACTATAAATTAAAAAGAAATGTATTTGTTAGTAACTATTTAAAGCCATATATGTATATTTATTTCTCTCTTACTTTAGAATAATGTCTACATTAAACATTATATTTTATTTTGCATTTTTTAAAATAGATTATGAAAATATTTATTAATGTTATATAAGTAATAATTATGTCCATTGCTATTATATTTTGTTTTCCACTCTTGGTACCACTATATACCTGTTGTCAATATCAAATATGAAAGAATAATAATTATTTTGTATCAATACATAAATTTTAACACAGATGCAATGCTGAACCATTTATAAGCCATTCAAGTGGACATTGGCCTTTGTCCAGTCAAAATATTATGAACATATTTTATGATATTTCTTATAAGTTTCTTACCTGGTGAACAAACACATCCTGGGAGCCATCGTCAGGTGTAATAAAACCCCACCCTTTTGCTACATTGAACCATTTACAGCGCCCCTTTCTACGTCCACCTCCTGCAATATACACACAAAAATAATAAAAATAAACATGGCCGGTATCAGCTGTAATCAGTATTGACCGGAAAATGACCTCTACGCTCTCAATTAAACCTCCCATTGAACACATGTCTTTACTTTTGCTGAAATTTAATGCTTGTTATTTTCAAGATATACAAATTTAATTTTAAAAATTCAGCAATATATCTCTAACATTGTCTAAAAATATACCTAATAATACTTTATTTTTCCACGAACGTTAATCTATATGGACAATCATACGCATGCAATTATCATAATCAGTAGTGTCCATAATTTTGCAAAATTACTATAATTCAATTATAACAAAATAACAAAAAAGTTTCAACATTAATACATGCAAAGTACCTCTGATCTTTATATTGTAAACTATTGCTTTAAATATTCAAGACCAAATAAGATTAGAAACAAAACAACAAAATGTGGTCATCGACATCAGAGCCACAAATTCATTAATCATTCACCTCCATTTTCTGCCATTTCCTAGATTCATTTGGTTGGTTCTAAATTGTTACCGTCAAAGCATTGTAGTAATTCTGATGAATGACCAATGCGTAAAAAATGTCTTTATCTGAATCTTTGGAATCAAACAAACATACTTCACATCTCACAAGAAATTAATCACAGAATGAAACTATAATGTCGCTATGTTGTCACCGAACTGGACACTCCTTCCAGTAACATGTCTCCGTGTCGGAATGTTCAACACGTTGACCAGGCGTCCACTACGTCATTTTTTCTCGGCCACACATGGAGGATTGCAAGGCGGAAACATGTACTAAATATCTGAAGTATCCATGTGACAATGCAGAAATATTAACAACCGTCTTTCTACAGCAAAGGTCATGTACACAGACCACGTTGCTTAACCTAGCCGTGGGAATACAAGCGTGAAGACCGTCACGCTCGACCAGGTTAGATGAGGGTCAGTAAGCAGTATGTTCATTCATTTTGCACTTATGATCACTTGTTATACTTGAATATTTTTCGATTTACTTATCTAGGTCAGGTCAAAGTTCTTTACTTTGTACATTTGTGTTAGAGGAATTAGATCACATGCTGTTTCTTCATCTTCTACGTTTCATTCATATTGAGTAATTGTTGTAGATATGTGTCACAATCTGTAGTCACTTTACTGCGCAATTTAAACATGCTTAAAAATAAATTGTTAAATAATAGTAACTATTATTATCTTTGATTTTTTGTGAAAGAAGTTCCTCAAGGGTGTAATATTTTGACAAATTTTACAATTATTTATATGAAATATGCTTTTTAAATTGATAAACTAAAATTAGGGAATTAACAACCTTACCAGGTTCATTGATCGTCGTACATACTTGCCCCAGTTAGAGTAGGAAACATGAATCACGACCCTCAACCGATCCCATATTCTTTACCGATGATGTCCCGAATCGAATAACCGAGATTTTATACCCATTGCTTGTGAAGTGTTTACTATGTGACGTCACTATTATCCTAATTTTAACCTATTTGTAAACCACCCACTTCATCGAATTTCTTCATATTTGTGACGTCATTTGATGTTTCTGGAATAAATATGAAAGAAGGCGGTACATTGGTTTTCTATCCAACAACAGATATGGGGAGGAGTCTTCTACACTATATGATTGGCCTGAAATCTTTACAGATATTTACATAATATTTATTATTTTAAATTAAAACACAAGACAAGAAATACATTGTTTTTGTTTGTTTATACTTATTAGTAATATCCTTTGTTGAGGATGCTACTGCTTTAAATACCGTTCTCATTTCCGATTAAATATTAGTTGTTAATCTATCTTTAAATTTAATTTTTTTTTCGATAATTTAAAATTCATATCCCGTTTCATGTCCGATTAAAAAGTAGTTGTCAACATATGTATGTAAATATGTATTTTTCCAACATTTCATCTTACAGATTGTATCATTAATAAACTTAAAGATAGTGTACAAAATAATTATTAAGCAAACGTTAAAAAAGTTATACACCACCACCACAATGCAAAATTAAAAGCGAAGACGAAAGTTAAACCCTATAAAATCACAAATATTTCGCCTAACAAACAGAAATAGTGAGACTTACCCACTGACAAAGCCTGTCTGTCAGACTCGTGACCTTTTCGTATACATTATCATCATTACTATATTTTTAATCAAATGAATTTTTCTGATAATTAAAATAAATAATTGATATTTCTTTATGCATGTATACATTGTATTTAATTGATATATTTTGTTTTCTATACAATAACTGTTAGACAGATATTTGTATTTCAATGGTATGCATTATAAACAGTTCTATTTCAAATTTTGTTTGTATATTTTGAGTAAAAAATAATTTATAAATTTTCTCTTACATGTCTTACTTTTAATTTAATATTGCTGAAATAGTTTTAAATTCAATCATCAAAGCAGTATAACTGCGAATAAATTAATAGATAAAATGAAATAAAAATAGAAATAAGAAAATAAAATAAAACAAAAAGGAAAAAAAAAATATGTAGGGGAAGAAAAGTTTATAATAACTTATGCTGTTCATCCTTTTATTTCTATTTTATGAATCCTGTTCAAACAGAAAATAATCTCTTTTTCTTAAAATGGGCTTTATGCGTTTCAAAATTTGCATTAATTAAAGTGAGAAGATCATCGCAGTCAATGTTTAAAACAATCATACATCCAGAAAATCAGACAAGATAGTATACCAACAAATAATCAAACATTATAAACAAAATATTTAATAGATCTGTTTTTTTTAAAGAAAAGACCTACATTACATATGTTGCAGTTCAGTAAATTTAATAAAACTCTGATGTCCTTTACCTTAAATACGATTCGTATTAATTGCACGTAAAATTTAATAAAACTTTAAAAGGTATATAAGTATGTGAAAATAACAGTGCCCACGCCACATTCCTTATATGACACCCGTTAGATACATATACAGCATCACCTGCTAATGATATGTCCCTCAAGTGGTAGGCAAATGTTTAAAGCAACTGCTTTAGTTGATATGACGATTAATTATCACTTATAAAATGCGTAATAGTAAAACACTGCTTCAGTAACTTGTTATCTTATTATACAGATTAATTATCAATTATTTAGTTTGTAATAACACACATAGTGTAATTTTTTACCCGTATATTTCGAGGGTTTTGGCTCCCTCTTTGTCAGTTGCCCAGCCATATATAAATTTGTTATAGTTACCAATAAATGCATAGTACATTTATTTGAAGGACAATATATACAGGGCAACTGACGAAGAGG
>JAOXYI010027925.1:0-13317 GCA_028566495.1 Lithophaga antillarum
CTGATAATTCATCCTGATTGGATGAAAAGCAAATGTCTACTCTATAAATATTCATACTATATAATAAGCATAGTTACAGACGAGTTTGATTTCTATTCGAAGGGTTAACACGATCAATACACAATCAATGATGGTTTTAACTGATTTCACGGTCTATTAATTTTAAAAGGGAGATGATTTCTTTTAACCATAAATCTACCTGAGTAAGCTTGATCACAATACTTTGTAGACCTCTTTGATTGCTAAATTTAGAACTTAGAAAGAGGTTTCGTGGAACACCTGCAAGTTCATTAACAACAGCTGGATCCTTGAAAAAAGATGCTTTTGTGTTCATGAACTTTTGAAATTTTTCAATTCTGATTTGTGATGACGATTTTACAGACTGAATCCATTCCTAAACTTTTTAAAATATATACTACATTCATATTTTTTAAATAGCTTTTTTCTTTTTTGGCAGATATTATAAAGTATACAATGTGTTTGTTTGCAAAATTTTAGAGACCTTATTTTGTAGAATTTAATGTCCTAATAACTGTAAAATTGTCTTACTGTCATACCTTTTAGGTCTAAATCTTCTAATGACGTTTTTAAAATGCAATTCCAAAAAAGTGTTAAAACAAGTTCCTCAAATGAAGGACTATTTCCTAAATGGCGGGTTGTTCCCAGCCTGTATAGGGTAAATTACTATATATATAAATATCAAAATATGGACTAAGTATTGTACTGTAAAATCATGATATTTGATGATATGAATTCTTCAAAATTGTAAAATTTGCATTTGAACACATAATGAATGCCTATAAAGTACCGCATTCGTGCAAAAAAAAGTATCGCTGCCATGAAAATAAAGATCGCATCAAGGTAAATGGCTATCCAAAAATATGATAACCGCACGAAATACGACTAGTAATTTTCTTTGAGTAATTACAATTTCTTAGATTAAATTTTTGCCATTAGTATAGGAGATACAATGTATAAGTGTGGATTCGTAGAAAACAATCCACGAGCCGGAGGCGATTGGATTGTTTTCAACGAATTCACACTTATCCATTGTATCTCCTACACAGAATATTGAAATGTATTTACAAGTTGACATGCGAGTTTGAATCAAATCAACAGAAAATACTGATATTCTTAAACTCTGTCATGATCAATGAAAAGTTTATGCGAGAAAGATGAAAATCTTCATCATCATTTCTCAAATTTCAAACGAGAATATTTTCCAGATGTCAGAAAAAAAAACCTAACAAATTACACACTTAAATTTCTTAAGAATTAGTTTCTGCAAATCGTTCCCTAAAAATACATTTATACCTTACCTTAAGATAAAAAATAGATGGGTTTAAAATTATCGAGCGTTTTGATTTTACATTTTAAAATGTAAGCTTTTATTATTACTTATGTTGGGTTGCGTTTAAATCTGTTCATACATGTCTATCATTTAATACAATAGCATACCAATGTCCATTGTCTTCAGAATAACCTCCATCTAGTATTTAGTATGTAAAGTCTAGATACACTTGAATGATCCTGGTATTTCAAGATTTGCATTGCTTTAAATAAAGACTTAGGTTCCATATAGGTATTTTAAAAAGTATTAAATCTAAATACCATTATTTTATTATCACAACTATCACCTTCTTCTTTATCACAGACAGGAAAGAACGAATAAAGTTTTATTTATTGCTATTGTGCTTTTACACTTCTAACAAATACATAAGGCAGCATCCACAACATATATGACCTGATACTGAATCAAACAATAAAAATAATATCACAGTATATTTGACGATCGTTTTTAATTTCAGAATGATTTTTTTCTTAAAGATACTCGTTTTAGCTAGGCATATCCAACGTATATTGTTCTTAATATACTTTCAACTTAGTGATCTTCTTCCAACCTTCGGTTGATTGTCAGTATACACCGAATTGTTTTCGGTAAATATATCTAATCGTCAACGCCTTTCTGTTCATGAATATGCATTTGGAAATTTCTATACATTGCTATCATTTCTACATTAATGTTTCTGGTAGCTTCAGCACTTTCAATTATATATTTAGTTTATCAATTAATAAAAGTCTTATTGAGGCACAATTCCACTTTGTATCTAAGTTTATGGCCTTCATGAAAGCTGTTCTTGCTGATTCGTTGTCTCCTATTAATTGTAAAGCTATACCAAGACAATTGTACGCCGCAGCTTTACTTACATAGTCTGATATAAAATAGTCCTCACTAATAGTCAACTGTAAATTTCCTAATGAGTTACGACACTGTCTTGGGTTATTAAGATGAAAATAACAAAGAAAATACAGAAAATGAGCAAACACGACCGGTGGTAGGACATGGGAGTGGTGAGTAACATCCAGTTCTAGTTCTGTTGGAACAAATGAGGAATTCTGGTCAAAAAACACATTTTTTAAACGCAGTATTTTTAACAGACGCATAAATCCAACACCTTGCCACGTTTTTAATCCCAGTAACTGAAAATGATTATTTGATAGCTTTGTTTTACTCATAACCTTTTCTGGTGTGCATTTTGACAATGAATATGATAAAATGTCAATTGCGTTGTTATATTGCTTTATGCGGTAGAAAAATGAAGCCAAGATTAACCAACCAGTGACCGCATCGTGATGTAAGCTTTGTAAAAGATAACAAAGACAGGACTTATATTGTTCATATGAGTGTTTGTTTTCATTTATTTCTTTAATAGGTATTCTTTGTACTGCTCGATAATATGATGTCGACAGGTAAAAGAGGTACATTAATTTTATTTTCGATGATTTATGAGAATTTATCATCTTGACTGCAGTGGTATGGCCTATTCCATAAGTGTGACTAACTACTATTATATTTGAACGCAGCAGCTGTGCAGTATAATCTGGAAATGATTTTAAGTCATTATCTAATACGCTGTTTAACGGTTGAAACTGTGCTAACTCTTCCGAAATTAACAGACATTGCCATCCACAACTATGCAACGCATACAAATGTCTTAGTAACAATTCACGATACTGCCCATTAATTTTATTTTCGAACAAGTTATTCTCTGGGATGAAGTAATGTGGACAAACAGAATATTCGACACAATAGATCAGCCTCCTAAAACATCTGAGAAAGCATCCTAGGAGATTTTTTGGTATCCATACTGACAACGCTGACTCCTCAGATAACCAAAACATTATGGTTTTCAAATAGAATGAACAAAGTAAATCTTTACATCTGATGTCTACAACGATTAGGACTTTCAATAAAATTTTCATCAAAGCATAACACAATAATTGTGTGTGATTGAAGGTGTATATCAGTAGCTTTTCACCTACAGAGAACGATATACGCCATTCCAGGTCTTCATTTTCAGAACTCTTAATTCCAATGGGTACAAAGAGAACACCGTGTTCTGTTATCTTTGATTTGACATCACTACTAGGCCATGAATTATGTGATCTTTTTAGCCACTGATCAGTAGGAGTAATCCATGATCTGGAGTGTAAACAATACGCATAATCAAATAACCCATTCTTGTCTGATAAGCATGGTCCATGAATATTTTTTATATCTCTATCGCTAAAATAGGACTTCCATAATGCATTAGAAAGATATAATGCTGTTCCTATTTTTCTGCACATTTTAATAACTTTTGTATTACCGATAGTAAACCGTAATTTGGAATATCCTGGTTTTGTGTTTTCTTGATCCATCATAAAATATGATTCACCAAACGCAAAGTTTATTTCTGTCATGCACTCATATATACTAATGTTTTTAACCACATGCATAAAATCTACATCACTACCTTTCATCTCTAGTCCTTCACCAAAACTACCACTTGTAATAACTGTAAAACGCCCAGAATGTTTCGAGGTATTATCTCGGACCGTATTTATCAATCTTTTTGTTTTCACTGTTTCTTCTGTCCCGACGACGTACTGAGATAGGTAACCATACAAGGCTAAAGAGGTATGTTCATCTGTTAGTGACATAGCTGAAACTGATTAAAATTACCAACATTATTTTGTAATTTCTTCAGTACTGCCTAGTATAAGGTCTGGTATTTCATTATATCAAACTGTAGAATACAAAGATAATAAGCAAAGGAATTACTAACATAGCATCACAATAAAAATACAAAAGGAGAAGAAAAAGCAAAACGAACTAAGGATAAGACACCCAAAAGTTCCTAAGAATGATAGTATGGTCCGGTACATCTAGACAGTGTGAATCTCGCCTGAATAATATCCGTCATGAAATCATAATCTCAAAGCAGTTGTAAAAGTAATAATTTTAAAAATAATAAGATAAACAGAAGCTGTCGGAACGACACCATATACCCTAACTACACATTCAATACTGAGTAAGTATTAGTACATATTTTGTATTATCATAATATGTGTGGATAGTGGCAAAGTATTCGTTTCAGTTACCTTATTTCAGTAAAGTTTGAAGGTACTGCTAATTTGTAACATAACCCTATGTTTGCAATAAAAGTGCCAGGAGAAATTTTTTTAGAAAAAATAAAGTCACATCAAGTCATGGTAACTTAATATTGGCAAATTTACGGGCTTTATATGTCGGAATCCTAGCTATGTTTTAAAAACTTGTGAGTGACCCCCTCTTTCAATGAATTTTAAAAATTTCAAGGGTCATAGCTAGGTCACGATGACCGAATTTCCGTAAATTTTAGCATGTATTTTTTTCAGTACATTATATTTGAAAACAAAATGTTGTGACCTACCTCTGCCTTGAATTTGTTAAAGATTTTCAGGGGTCACAACTCCAAATTGATATAAGGTGCAAATCATATTAGTTGCCTGGTTGGCTGGTTGTTGGTATTTATCTTCAATTTTCAGCACTTTTTCTGCTATGTCGGGACTACCAGACTTACAGGGGCCATCCACGCTGTGATCCAGGCCCCAGAGCTTGTTTATATGCATGTTATGCGATAACTTGTAGTGTGCTACATTTACAGATGCTCATACTGTGGCTTCCAAGATTTTTTTTTTTCATGAATTTTCAAATTCAAGGGACATAAATGTAACGCCTATAGGTACTGGACCTGGGCCAGTATTCATAGAATATCTTAAGTTGAGATTTATTCCGAAAAGTAAGATTTATCTCCCTCCTTTACAATAATTTAGTATTACCAATGGATTCCTTAACCTAAATGGTTTTACGAATACGGGCCCTGATCTCATATATGCCGTAGACCGACTCGTTATAACCTTGCATTATAAATCTCTGATTTCACCTCTTTGTAGTTACGGAGGAGAAAATTGCCTACTTCATATTTTATTTTATCATATTTTATTATTTTTTATTTTTTATGTTCAATTTTTAAAGTTCAAAGGGCAATACTCCAGACTGATTATATTAACTGGTCCCAATTTCGCTGAAACATTAGCTTGACTATTAGGAAAGTTATCTACCACATTTCAGACATCAACTGTTTATAGTTACTGAGGAACAAAAATAATTGTAACTCCTATTCTCCACTTTTATAATAACGATAAATAATTCTATAAAGGAGCAGCGGAAACAGTCAATATTTTGGTATGGTGCTCACGGTCAAATGTCTCCCGCATGCAAAATTGAATAGACGTGGCTATTTGGTACAGGGTTATTCTCCCAAATGACAATGTAAGTACGGACTGTCGACAGTGTGACGACTATATCCCTACCTTGTAAAAGCTGAGGGAATAAATAGAATATTTAATTTGAACATGTCTGTGCCAGATTTAACATAAAAATTTCGTAATGATCAATCAGTGCATGGTGGCAAACATAAAATACTTTTGTATTAGGTAAGATTATTTCTTCTGATACATCAATCAAACTAGGCACATAATGAAGGAACCAAGTGAAATGACCAAGGAAAATTGTTATACAGACACTGGAATAGATTTTTTTCCAGTAAATGAAGCTTACTTGTTGGAACTAGTCAGTGACGTGTTAAAAAGCAACGATTCAGTGCTTGAATTTTTTTTTAAATATGCAGCAGCATGTACAGGCACTATGCGATGTATATATCTAGGGTGACATTGATTATGTTTATAATTTTAATAGTAATATTAAAATGATATATAGGTCCAATTTAACAAATTTCACAAATTAAAAACTTACTCCATGTCTAGGTTTCTCCCGAGATAAAATACCCTATATCAGATTTTCTCAAATAAGACTTTGAGATAATATTTGACACTTTTGATTATTCAACAAATACAGTGGAATGCTTGGGAGAAAAAAGTAAAATCAAAGCTTTTGCTTTCGTTAGATAAAGCATTTAAGCTTGCAAGATCTCAAGGTGTAATAACACGAAAGAAATTTCGACACCAATCTCGGAAGATTCACATTGATTTCATTGCAGTTTTATAGTTGGCCAGTTGTACAACCATAGCCAGATTTATCCTGATTTCGATTACTGTAACAAGCTGGGAAGTTCAGCTATGTCCTCCCCTGACTTTTTAATTTACATCAGATTGTGGTATATCTTTGAAAATTTCAATAAATCAAAACAAAAGTGAACTAAAACACAAGTCTCTCCTTCTTTTTAAGGAGGATATATATATACCCAAAGTCATTTTATCTTTATTTGTGAATCAGATGCAAGACACTCTTTCATTTGGACAAACAGATAACTAAAGGTAATTTTTTGTAAGGATATTGACTACTTGATAAATTCTCTTTTACAATTCAATCATTAATTTTTTTCTGATACAATGTTGTAGATTTCGCGGTGCTCCTTTAATTTTAGGTATTTTACACATTTTTCATCCGTAATTTTAACAATCTTTATTTCTTATACAACTCTCTTTTTATTTCTTTTTTTTTTACTTATACGTGTTATAGTCATCATACATATGTCCACAATTTTTTTCCAGTTTTATGCTTTTGACGCTCCTCTTACTTCGTTACAGTTCGTACACCTTCGAACATGCGACATGGACGTGAGGTGGTTTCACATATTTGGGTTAGTACTTTTCTCCAACAGTCTGTTGATACTCTGCATTTTTTAATTATTATCACTGGCCTCTCACAATGGTCATTAATTTCGTTGAACTTTGATAAAAAATTAATATGCGAAATCTGGTCAGAAGTGCTTTTTTTGGTTTTTTGTGTGTTCAAAGATGAATGACCTAAAACCAGCAGATCAACCCTTCTCGACTGACAAACATTTATTTGATTCAGTATTCGCTGACCTGACTATTACAAAGACAAATAAGGTATGCTCTGGACAAGAACATGCCGCACAAAAGTATAAAATTTACCTTGACCATCAAGGCAAAGCAATTCATGCTCCGGACAAGACTGTATAACAAGTAGAACAAGAAGAAGAGGCTAAAACTTTTCTAGTAAAACAATATGTCTCCTCTCTGCTACGAAGGGGAGACACAATAAAGATATAAACTTTTATATACATGTATAGATAAAAGTTATTTAAAAGTTATTGTAAATAACAAAATGTTTCAAATTCTAATTATGGACTAAACTCCGGATATATATTTATCTTAAATTTAAAAAATCGGAAGAAATTACAGCTTACATTGGCCTATTTCTTTGCCCTTTGAACTTAAAGAAATATGTTTTACATAATTTTGATGCTTTAAGCTAAATGTCCATAAAGTTTAAAGTCACAAATGTATGATTAAACGCTAAAAAAACAATAATTTTCTTAATCATTAAATTTTCATTTACTTATGGTTTATTTAAAGCACGTTTTACAATGGTTTCTTTTTTTTTTTTTTTTCAGTATACTCAAATATCATTAAGTTAAAGAACATGGAGACTTTATGAAATTAAAACTTCTGTTTGATGTCATGAAAAAAATATATTTCTCAAACGAGCTGGTTTCAGTGAGAATAGTTTTTAGGACCTTTAAACATTGGATGTTGTTTGAATTATTTACTAATGCTACATATTACAATGATATTGTTTCTTCTCCTCAATTTTAAAAAGAGAAGTAGAAACAAAATAAATATAGTTTAAAAAAAGGACGTGAAGCAAACATGAATGTCCTGTTTGTTGCATCTTACTGTGTAAAAGTGTGTCCTTGAAATCATCATTGGACGTACTAAAACACCAAATGTTTTATGTGCATTTTAAAAATAAGATAAAATGTTTTATGCAGTATATTCCTCCGAAATATAAAGTACAAAATTATTAAATGAGAAAGTAGGCAAATTATATACCTGTTTTAAACCAATGTATAAAAAGAATGAAGAAACTATGAGTTGACACAATTCAAGCAGAAGGTAAATGAAGTAGAAATAGGAAATACTGTTCAAAATTGCGGTGGGTAAAATTTATTTTTGGGGTGAGAGCAATTATCAAAATGCTATATCACTAAAACTTATGCAGCTGCATTCGGGTGTGTTTCAAAATACTATACTTAATAAAAACAAGAAAAAAAAACATTACAAAAGTCATGTGTTCAGTGTTTTTATATTCCTTCACTCTTAAATCACTAACAAGAAAAACAGTACGGGATATTGGCTATAATTAAAACAGGAATACGTTTATAATATCCCCCTACTTTTTCTCTGAAATGGACACTGCATTTTACTATCTAGGATGTCTAACTACTAAGTAAAACCTTCGTGTCATTATCAAACAAAAGAAAATTAATAAATGTTGATGTACACTGGAAGAAATCAAATATTGTGCACCGCTTTCATTATATTTTGACATAATTACTATGTCATATTTTATTAATTTTCGACGGATACAACTGAAATCATACAAAAGCAAAAAGTACTCGAGGCCTCTGTACAGGAAGCAGGAAGGGACGCGGGTAGAAGTGAAAATATTCCTTCAAGCAATGGTTACGTATAAATGATATCACATCATCATTAAGATAACTTATCAGTTATAATATATAAACAAAAATAATTTGAAAAGTATATTAAGGAAATACACACCACTGTGTTATTTGTTCGTAAACTTCACGCGGAAGTAATCTACTACATTTCCGCAGGGTATTTCCCTTTCAAATACATTCATTTTTATACAGTTTGATTCAATTTATATCTCAGGTAGTGTTACTATGTCTCCGCTGTGCTGTTGTGAAAGTGACATTCTTTTGATATTCATATATTTATATTTCCTTGTTTTTATAATCATCTGTCCAATCTCAATAAGTTTTCAAGTCGTATTAACATAATAAATATCATATTCTATTCATGTACATGTTTTAAAATGCAATTTTAATATTTTAGACGGATTTATAGGTTCAGGAGTATGGCGTTTCATTGGTTGCAATATTCAATATTTTCCATTCAAATGCAATTGTTTATTTCTTTAGTCATTCGGTGTCCCATTGGGTTTTTCTTGTGATTAGTGTAGTCCATGGCAGTTCTTTGGGATATTTCTTATATGATTGTGTTGTTTAGGTTCCTGTGTTGTTGTCCGAACTTCCTTCTGATGAGCTAGCTCTTGTCCTAGACCTGTGAGGTATATCTAAA
Source organism: Lithophaga antillarum (assembly GCA_028566495.1). NCBI lineage: Eukaryota > Metazoa > Mollusca > Bivalvia > Mytilida > Mytilidae > Lithophaga > Lithophaga antillarum. The sequence goes on from JAOXYI010027925.1 coordinate 9,460, forward strand.
TAATTTAATTTAATTTAACATTCAGCAACAAAGGAGACATCCGAATCATGGTTAAGTGAACAAAATTAGAAAATATAAAGAACTGGGTGTTTTTCGTCTTTCTTTCTTTCTTTCTTTCTTTTTCGCTCATTCTAGCCAATCGTTGAACAATTAAATCAATGCTTTGATAAGGAAATAATAATCTTTTATGTTTGCCAGGGTGAGACGGAATTATCCTGCATCTGCATCATTTTTATCTGAAACGAACCTCGTCGAGCTCGAGATTTGAACATTATCTTAACTCGAGGGTGAGAAATAAATCTGCCTTGTTCTGATAAGGGTGAATAATACTTTTTTCATATGTAAAATGCCCTAAAACACTATGCTAAGGAGGATGTGCAAGATAAGCTAATCTCACACCTGGTAACAGGTGGGATTTCTGTCTCAGGTGTGAGAAGGTTTATCTATATTAATGAATAGGCACACAGTATCAATATGATTTCAAGAATACATTGTAGATAGGAAAGGGAAGTATTTGAATTAAAGGTTAGGTAGGAAGGGCATATATGAATGGTATAATTACGTAGTAGTCGTTGTAATGCAAGTTTATAAAAATGAAAAATTGACGATTTACCATGTCTATAAAGGGATCTCCAGAGAATGGAACGTTTAGTCATATGTGTTTTGCCTCGACATCATTATGTCAAATTTAGGCGCAAACGAGACTTCTTAAAACGAAATTCTTCTGTTAAAAATAATGGAAATGTTGTACCTTTGAAAAAAAATCTTCAAAATCCATTCCATATGCAATTTTCGTCGAGAAATTTTACTGAGAAACTAAAAAATATCGTCATTAAACTCAAAGTTTATTTATTTTAATGTCTTCTGAATAAAAATTGATGGCATTGGTACAACACTGTTCTATGGTTTCATGGTTCTATTTTCTCTCCAGTTGTTTCGTTTGAAATGGAAAAACGAATTATCTTGAATATTTCATTGAGCGGAAAGTAATTACACATTTCAAACAAGCAATAAACATAATGAATTCAGGATATTCATATTTGATTTGGGAACGAATAGTGCAGCGAAATTGAAAATGATAGCATTATTACACGTAAGTGTAGGCATAGTGCGACCATTCAACATCATAAAGTCGATTTATAATTTTATTGTAAATATACATTTTTTTAAGTTATAAAATATTATATATCAACGAGATTTTATTCACAACAGTCACATTATTAGAACTTAAAATCGTGAAACCATTACTTCCACGATACAACATACAATTTAAATGTGATATACATGTATATAAAAAGTGTAACTAAAATAAACATATTGTTATGGCCAGCAATGTTTTATGCCTGAAACACGAGTTTTTGACTTCGCAACAATGCGAAAGTAACAATCAAATCGCCTGCAAAAAATTAGTCATCGGCTTAAACAGTTATCCATTTTTGAAATTTTTGACTCGGTGTTTGCATACCTTTGCGGGGCATGCATCAGTTTATGACTGTCTTATAAAATTAATACAGCAAAAATGAATTGAAATATCTGTTTCAGACGTCAATTTTTTCAGTATCTAAATCTACATGGTTTCCCTGATACGATTTTGCAAGAGAAATAGGTGAATCTTTTTCACTCTGCACTTCCACTTCCCCCGTAGATGACGTTATTTCCGCCTCCAAAGTAGAGGTCGAGGAAAGTGATCTTTTTCTATCACTCGGGCGATCGTAACCTTCTGTATCTGACTGGTCGGGTAAAGGTATACTACGACTGCTTCTCAGTGTTTGGGAACCTTTTGGTAGCTCGCTATCGTCTGCTGTGAAAGCTGAATTAGCATACGATAAGTGATCCGTATCCCAATCCTTGATCATAGGCATAAATGGTCGCGGAATTTTGAATGAATATTTTCCACTTGACTGTCTATCAAACGATATAACTGATCCTTTATCACTTGTCATATCTTGTACCATTGTTCTATAAACAAAGAAATATATATTAACAATATAAAAAAATTACAAAATGAACATATAAAAGTAATATTCAACATACACAAGTACTACGAATCACAAGTTGATAAGTAAAAATATAGAAAAAAAATAAGCTATACAAAATTTTTCAAATTGCAGGCCATTTTATGTCCGCAGTTTTGCAGTATTTATAAAACTGAGGGAACTAAATACAAATCCTTTGTTCGCTCAAAACATGAGCAGCTGAAGTTTTATTCAGTTTTTTAATGTAATTTTCAACTGTAAGGTACACTGTTTGTTACATGAAAGTAAGCAATAAAGATTACTTCAGAAAATAATTTATCAATTGTGTAGATTCCAGTATCTTTCTTCAGATTTTTTTTCCACTTCTCTGTTTTATTCTACTATCTCCTACACAGATTTTCAAGGCTAGGAATTACCGTATCGTTATAAAAAAAATATGAATTAATATGATATGACTGAAATAATGTTTACCACTTCTTTGCTTGTCAGATTTATACTGCATTGTTGGAAAGCCATTATTAACCTTATTCCAACTATACATGTACACTAATCTAAATGAAACGTGCGTAAGAAACCAAAACTTACACACCCAACTACGTACAAATGTTAGCAATGAATGCTATTCTACGTACCAAAACCATTCCTCCCGAATGGTCTCAAGTTCAAAATTTACACACTGTTTCCCTCTTGTGCCCTCTATTGCAGGCGTTTGTCAAACGCGCTCTGTACAAGTACGAAATGTAACGTAATCAAATCACAATTTTTCATTCTAGTATTAATGCTTTTAGTACTTGCTTAATAGCTTAAAGAGAGAAGATTTGTTATCCATTCTTGTAGAATACCTGATTCAATTTATATACCTACCTGTTTTTATGTCTATAATAGCACACTACGGCAATGATGATGCACACAATAACAACAACACCAGCTACACTGCCAAATATGATGCCTTGCATCTTCCTTATTCCTGAAAATCCAAGAATATATTGGAATGGATTTTTTTTTACAAAGACACTATGCATATCCATTTTTAAGCTAATACTTGAAAAATATATACGATCACCTATAGGAGTGTGTTCTTTGATATGGGTTTACAAAATATCAGGCCAGACTGAAAATAGTTGATCCACTCTTTTTCAACTTTCATATGCTCATACTTAAATTGCCTGTACCCCTAACCAGTTGAAACGAACATTGATATTTCTTTTGTAATAAACCAAAAAAGAAGTGGGTTGGAAACAGCTGGAAGCATGGGTGAATACAGAGGTACATATAAATTTCATTATGCCTAAATTTTAAAAAAAGCCTATTTATACACTATGAACACCCAAGCTCAGGTATTATGGATCCAAGGGCCTTTGTGTACATAAATTCGAATCTCCATGTCACTGTGAAACTTCATGTTAAATGTAATTGCATTTTCAAAACATATACTTGTTCTTAGGGAAAGTTCTTTCTTATGGCTAATTTACGTAAACATCAATAGGGCAATCTATCGTCAGATGCATTTTTTGAAAGAGTACCAAGCAATTTCTACCATACTTGGTTTTATTTCAACAAACGGTTTTGAAAAAGATGATATTTTTAAACATCTGCTAATTTTCATCAATTATGCCTAAGTCCTTTCCGGCGAGTAGTATAGGGGCACAGTTGAAATTATTATTTGGGTGGAGCAGCGGGTGGAGGTGCAGTGGAGGTGCCCCCAGAAGTGACGTCACAGGAAGTGACGTCACCATGACGTCACCGGAAGTCACGTGACCGGAAGTGACCGGAACCGGAAGTCACGTGACCGGAAGTAGGTCCCCTAGCAACGCCCTTAGCAACAACGAAGTTGTCCCGTTTTGGCTTTCTATCACCCATTTGTACGAGGTCGATGACGTCA